>CAVNYN010203416.1:0-22565 GCA_963692815.1 Nyctanthes arbor-tristis | reverse complement strand
TGCCCAAATCCCAACCAGTATCATCAAAAAAATCACAAACTCTGGTTGTAGAATGAGTATGAGAGGGCATCTGCAATGCAAGTGAAGTGTCCCCTATCCAGCAGTCATGCAAAAAAAATATCTAACCCCCTGCCAAGCTGCCAAAAAATCTATGGCTCAACTTAAGGACGTGCAGCCAAAAGTCTACTCCAACCATGATAGGCTAAATAAGACGGCTGAATCTGTGAAGGATGATGTTTGCTGCAACATTTGCTCAGTAAAAACTGAGCCCAAAGGGACTCCTAGGACCGAAACCTCCACCAGAGCTTTAATGACAAAGTATCGACAATATCCTGTAATCTCATAAAGCCCAGTCCCCTTTCCTCAGTAGGTCGACACAACTCCTTCCACCGTTTCCAATGCATATATATATACTACAAGAAGTCAGCCATATAGCGGCGACTTAAGTCGCTCCCATAGAGTCATTTGTCGCGTCTTTTGTTGAATTGGAGCGACATTGTCGCCTCAAACACGTCGTCCGAACAGCACCGCTGCTTTTGATCTATTGCAACGACATGTCGCCTCTATAGATCCCATGACTATTGCATCGACAGTTTCGTCTCTATAACACCTAATATAGGAACGACAAGTCGCCCTATAGTGCATTTTAAAAAAAAAATAAAAAAAAGGGTATACACATTACCATTAATCCCCATACACACCAATTGTCATCATTCTCTTACAAATTTCTTACTCATAGTTCACAAACATAGTCACTCGTAGAAAATGTAAAACAATTAATGAAATAACTAAACTAATTAAACCTCAACCCATTAATCCGTGTAAATCCCCGTAAAGGCTAACTTGGCTCGTTGTTGTAGCTTTTAGCTAGTTGTGGTTGGACAACCTATTGTAGTCTTCAGCTCTCGATTTCAACTTGCTTAAAATCAGCATGCACATGAAAGTACATCTGCAATTCAAAATGAGTATATAATTTATTTATGGTGAATAAGTATAATTCTAAATAAGTATATAATCTGACTATTCACTACTCATAAAAGGGAGGATATTCCAGCTAAAAATATGTTCTTCTTTTACTTAATAGTGACAATTTTCATGCATATCAGATAAAACTACGAACTTAGTTTCCAGAAAGTTTTCTAAATTTCAACTATATGCTAAGTTACTAAGTCAAACTTCTAAAGATGCATATAAATTTCAACAAGCATATGCTAAATCTATCAGTATATATGCTACCTTTAAACAGTATATTATGCTAATTAACTTCAACAAACAAGATCTATATGAATTCTTCAAGCTCATTTTTCTAGTTTCCTCCCAGAATTTACACTTTAACAATTGAATAAAGTTATCTGTTAAAATTATTTTTCTACAACATACAAATATCTTAGGAGAAAAATCTTACTGACATCTTGACTGTAATACAATAGATAGAAGATAATATTATTTTATTTTAAAATTTTGCAGGATTGCATCTCCAAAAGCTACCACATAAAAATAATGAAATACATGGCTAGAACTTGAAGGACCAGTGTTTTTTCTGCCACCTTTGAGTCTAACATTCTATTAATATCAACTATGTATTATGACTGATAGACTTGAAGCATACATGATTGATAGAGTTGACTTAGAACCATAGAATATAAACTGCAAATCACTTTGCTTGGCCAGTGTATCAAGTTCACAGGAACTATTAATATCAAAGGGGAAATACCCAAAAAAACAGAGGCACAATGAAATTTAAGCAACAAGCAAAAGAAAAAAGAAAATTGTAGTTCCTTGTTCTATTAAGAAATAAGAGCAATACCCAAATTAACCATGAATTTGAGCAAAATACGTTAGCAATGAAAATTCAAGACTTTAACTGTATTAGTACTGCTAAATCCAAGAAAGAGAAAGATACCTCAACACTAATATCATCTGTCTAGCCATCAGCAATATTTTTTTATTAGCCATCAAAAATCAAAACAAAAACCCAAACTGAACCCAAAAAAAAAAAAATGAATAGACAATACAAGAAAGAGCAGTTTCAATAAAAACCAGAAGTCCTCTAGACAGCAAATGCATTCAGGAATAAGCCCCTGAAAGCTAAATACAGTTTTGATTACTTTAACTATAGTTTGAATTATTGCAGAAAGTGTTAAACATGTCTTCTAGACATTTTTTTGCATAAGAAAGATGGCTTCACAACTTCCTCCATACCAAACAAACAATACATTACAATATCACATAATGAGCAACATCACATCATTATCCTTCACTACAAAGTGCACTTCTGCAGCATAATGAGCAACAGGAAGATTAAAATGCTCATCCAGATAGGATCCTCATTGTTGCTTATGACAAATGTCCTTCCAATTGTGGCACCTATCACTGTGATAGAGACATGGGGATCACTTGTAATTTTACGGCTCTTGAACATGTCCCCTATAGTGTGTGGTTCTATTTAAGTTCTTTTTGACATTTGAACATCTTGGATTTCAAGTAACATGCTAGTTTTGTAGAATATATCAAGTAGCATTTAATTGTTAGATTAAGTTATTAAATTCATATGTTTCTAGGTTTAAACCTGGTAATATTTTATTTACATCTTATATTAAATTCATATGTTTCAAGGTTCAAACCTGGTAATCTTACATTTTTATTTACATTTTATATGTTCTATTTTAATTTAATCTTATATTAACAACCAAAGAGAGTCTGGCCTAAACATCTAAGCTTGTATAATTTGCTAAATACTTGCTAACTCACTCCATCTTATATTTTTATTTACATCCTATATTTGTATTCAGGGGCAAATCAGTGACTGTTAGTCTGTATTTTACCAAATTAATTTTTCAATCACTTTCAAGCATTCCGGAGAGGGAGCCAAACTAAGACCAAAAAATTTTCCAATAACTGTTCTCAATATGGCTGGTCCGTCTATTTTATCCACATCATTTTTCAATTACTCTCACCCGTTCTGGAAACTCGACAAAATAATACCAAAAAATTCCCCAAAAATCCTTTTAGGTGCAAACTGCCCTTTATATTCCTCGCTGCTTTGGGTGGAGCAGGGGATTTGTTAACAAATTTAGACCATCAAACACCCCCTGTTATAGATAAATTTAGAGAGGGAAGAGCCAAGAACTAACCTCACCTCCAAGCTTCAGAATCCATCATCGGTTGGTCGACGAAGAAAAGGGATCGAATCTGCCGGCGTTTGGGTTCCAGATTCATGTCCCTCTTCTGAAGGCTTAACTCTGGTCCTTGTGGGATTGCGATTGTGATTCATTAAGGTTGCATCTAATGGTGAAAGAAAGCGCGGTCGAAACTCGCAGATCTGCAGAGAAAGAAGACAAAAATTATGAAAAAAATTGGCAATGAATGAATGAATAAAAAAGGTACTAACTTTCCATGGTTGAGGGAAAGAGAAGAGCGGCACAGAAGTCAGAAATAGGTAGAAAATCGATCGTTGATTGCTGGAAATTGGAGAGGAATCGGAGCAGTTGAGGACGAACGATGGAAGAAAAATGGAACGTCTAGGAAAAGGATTTAGTGCCCTAAAGCCCAAATACCAATAAAATATCCTGAAAAATGTTCCCCCTTTTTAGGTTGAAAATTTCACCCAATTTATTCCGCCTTTTTTTAGATGAAATTTTTAATTTCGGAAATAGCTATAGAGATGACAAATTACCCTGTAGGCGCGACAATATATCGCTGCTATAGAATTGATGACCCGTAGAGACGACAAGCCAAGTCGCCCCCATAGATTCGAACATATAGAAGCGACCCAGATGTCGTCCCAAATTTGTCGCCCCAATAACCCCATGTTCTTGTAGTATGGTGACTCTAATCCTGTGAGCTCCACAAAAATTTAGCAAAACAATTCTCCAACCGCTTCAACACCGCCTTAGGAGGCTATAGAATCTGAAATAGGTAAAGCGGCATAGAATATAAAACGGAACGAAGGAGAGTAATCTTGGCACCTGGAGATAATAGTCTGCTCGCTCATCCAGAATCCTACTACAGGCCTTCTGCATCAAATCATCAAATAAAAAGATCTGTTTGGCGCCCTTTTATAAGAAGACACTAAGGTAAGTGATAGGAAGTGAACCGTGTTGAATCACCTATGTAGAATTCTCTTAATACTTATTGGGCTAAGATGTTGACGTGTAGAAATAAGAGAGAAATGTGTGGCAGTATTTGTAAAATATGGGTCGTCTTGTATCTTTCATCAATTTTTATTGTCAACGTGCATTTCACGTGTGACGAGCAATTATATAATAAGATTTACTTAGGGATCAGTTCATTGAGTGTCCTCCTGGACCATTTCACGATTTGGGACTTTATCATTTCAACCTTTTGGCTTGGACCGCAAGCTATACATGTACTAAAAAAGGTGCTAATTAGAACTATACTCGCGGTTTCTCTTCGAAAAAAATTCTAGTACTCCATGAATATACTCAATCCTCAATACTCGACTCCACTAATTTCTTGACATTTGTAAAATTTGAGACCCTCTTGACCATTTCACTAACCCCTACTTAATATCATTAACTCTCTTAATTAATTAATTTAATTAAAAATATTCATTTTTCTTTTTATTTCTTATTTTTCAATTAATATCCCTTTTATTAACCAATTTCCTATTATCTAACTTTTCCTTTTTGTTCATGATTTAACCCATAAAAATCTACACTTTTTTTTTTTTAATTTGGCTTTTGCTTTATATTTTTTATTGTAGGCAGTGGGTAACACATACATATTCACATTTATCAATAATTTTAGAAAAAAATTAGCAAAAAAAAAAATCAATAAATTTTTAGCACATATTTTGTTACTAATATCATAATAAAATTAAATACAACGATAATTCGTATGACAAATAAATTAATGCTAAAAATCTTTAAAAATATGAGTAGATTAAGCGTGTGAATAACAAAATATTTTACTAGAAATTAAACACTAGCCATTCTAATTCTGATTTCCTCTTGCCGTCTTCTCATACACTATATAACTATATTGACTAGAGTCTTGAACCTGTTTAATATGTTTCCAGGATATTATTAGAAGCACATCAAATCATATAAGAAACATAAATAAAAAATTTAATCAAAATTACACACTTGAAATATAGACATGTATAAAACATTGATTAACTATTTAGGAAAAACTGTAAATTGAATTTACCACCTCAGGATTTTCGTAGTCTGAAATTAAAAATCGTGATAGCGTCATATAAACAAACAAACTCACTTAGCTCAAACAAAAAAACTTACATCTATCTTCTAAACATACCTTGCGTGACCTCCTCACTAGTACGTGCTAAAATTACTGATTTTTTTTTTCCTAAAACTTTTGTCTAGAATTATTGACAAATGTGAATAGGTACGTGTCGCCTGTTGCCCATAATAAAAAATATAAAGAAAAAGTCAAATGTAAAAGTATTTTGGAGCATTTCAGCATTGTTCTGTATAGTTATTTTTGTATAGTTATTTTGTTAGGAATTTTGTTTTAGGGTTACAAGTGTAAATACGGTGTCAAATTGCTTAGTTGGTTATTAGCTTATTCCTGTGTGTATAAATACAGTATGTATAGCATTCGTTGGGTTTAACAGAATGAAATTCATTTTCCTAAATATTGAGTATTCCTCTATATTGTGATAACAAAGTTGCACTACATATTGCTTACAACCCTGTGTTTCACAAGCACACTAAACATCTCAACATTGATTGTCACTTAGTGCATGACAAATACAAGGGTTTCTTGTTCCTCAACATGTTTCGAGTAAACTTCAGCTGGCAGATTTATTCCAAGCCGCGCCGCTCCCTTTGCCTCAATTTCATCATCTTCTCTTCAAGTTGGGATGGTTTGATCCTTACCAATCTCCAACCTGGGGGCATGTAGAAGTATTTTGTATATTTATTTTTGTGTAGTTTATTTTGTTAGTAATTTTGTTGTTGAATTACAGTTGTAAATACGGTATAATATTAGTCACATTGCTTAGTTGGTTATTAGCTTATTCCTCTATGTATACATACACTAATATAGCATTCGTTAGGTTTAACAGAATGAAATTCATTTTCCTTAATATTGAGTATTCTTTCTAGATCAAATTTAAAAATAAAAAATAAAAAAAGGGAAAAAGTATAGATTTTTAGGTCAAATCATGATCAAAAAGGAAAAGTTGGAGAATAGGAAATTGGATAATAAAATGGATATTAATTGGAAAATAGGAAATGAAAATAAAAATGAAGATTTTTAATTTAATTAAGTAAGAGAGTTAACGGTGTTAAGTAGGGGTTAGTGAAGTAGTCAAGTGGGTCTTAAATTTTACAAATGTCAAGAAATTAGTAGAGTAGACTCATGTAGTACTAGAATTTTTTCCATTTCTCTTCTATGCTCACCAGTACTCACGCTTTATCACGTATTAACGTGCTTATATATGTTTAGACTAAAGGCATGGTTAATTTTGACAATTTTCATGTCTTACCGATTCTAGAATACTAAAGGACCACTACATTAACCTTTGGCCCGCTTGGACCAGTACTCTTCTGACTTCTATCCTTGGGAATTATGTTTTCAAAGTGAAAACGAGAATCCATGAATTTTTACAAGCTGTAACTATAATGGCATTGTAGCATTGTCATTTTTGTACTTTAACAAACAATCCTTCAAAATACAGACCAACTTGTAGATATTATTCATAAGGGATCAATAATTATCATTATTGGTACTTATTTCAGTGTCTTTTAGTTAGTTTAAAATTCAATACCTTAATTTTTTTCTCATTTTCATCAAAGGTGTGTACATGGCCGCGTGCGTGCACACACATTTTCTTTCTCTATACTTCAGTCTCGTTTTAGTAGTAATAGATATTACTTTTCTAATGTCATCGGCTTATGTGGATGCAACTCTGGCCAATAGGGGAGTTTGTAAGTTATTTTTAATTAGTCCGTTTAAGATGTAGGGCATGCTGATAGCCACTGGTATTAGGGAATTCTCAGCCTACACTTATTTTATGTATATATGAAGAACAAAAATCGTCAAAATTCTTATTTAGAAATGAACCAATCAATTAATAACTTAACAAACCAACTAAACCAATATAAAGTTGGTCAAACCCGCACAAACCATATGTTAATAGGACTTGAACCTGGGATCTCAAACTAATCTTTGTTTGATTTTTGTAAGATAAAGGTTTAGAATAATACTACTATCTTATTGGGTCACTTGGTGGAGGTGTACATGTATTATTGGCAATGTATTTCAGATCAACTTAAAACAAACGAAAACAATAAATGGGAGCGTATATATATCATATTCCATATTTTGATAAAGAGTCACTTAATGGTTAGTGACCGGGCAAGTCGCTTGCCAACAAAGTCTTGCATAACTCAAAGTTTTAACCCCCCTTCCCCGGTGGCCCCTGGGGGTTCCCTATGAATAATTCGTGACACGTTTAGTAAGCCATTTGTAAATATTTGTTTGCTTGTAAGTAACAAAATTTAATTTCACATATGAAGGCCTTCAAATAGCGATCTTCAATATATTGTGTAACAACTAAACGTATCACTTATTCATATCAGCGTGTATGTTTAAAATTACATTCACAAACAAAAAATTGAATCGGTTTTGAGTACACAATGAATTTATAGGTTTTAAGTACTCTTATATATTGTGTAAAATTGAATACTGATCTAATCTAGAACTCCAAACATGCTTTCCATGAGTTTGCTGGAATGCCGTGTCTAAGTTTTCTTTTGTAAATACAATTTGAAATTTAGGTTTTTTGATAGTACGAACATAATATAATGTGCTGGACAAATAACATAGTTTGTTATGCAAATAACAAAAACAATGGTTGTTATTAAATAATGAATCATTAAAACTAGTCTAAACGGTATTTAAATAGCTATAGACAAGCCCTATGGTTAAAAAATAAATTATAAAAAATCAGAAAAAATAGAAAAATAGAAAAACATAACTTTAAAGGCCTAAACAACCATGGATGGCAGAAAACTAATGGAGTGCCTCGGCATTTCGCTTTTGAGAAGGTATTATACACTAAATTCTGCACCGAACGCCAAAACAATCAAATTTCAAGCAATCTTCAGTCCAATTCTCCCTCGATTCATTTTGTCAAGTGTTCTACATTAGCTTGTTGCATAAATAATATAGATTGTTTGATAACATATATTATTAGACAAAAAGAATTAATTTTTAGATAAATAACATAGCTTGTTACAAAAAGGGTAAATTTCACATATCGTCCCCAATCTTTGTACTTAAAATCGACTGGGTCCGTAACCTTTTTTTTAGCGCGCTGGGTTCTCAACCTTTCATAAATACGCAGAAAATGTCCCTCTTGATGCAAATCATCCAAAAGTTCGTTAACTCATTGACCAAATTGCCACAATACCCTTACACTTTAATTTTAAAAAAACAAAGGAAATTTAAAAATATATAAAAAGAAAAAAAAAAGAAACAAAAATGGGGGAGGGCCTCCCCCCTCACTGCCATTTCCTATATCCTGAAGCTGCCGGAAATGGCAGAACAAATGGGGGGAGACTCCCACCATTTTCCCCCCATTTTTCTGCCATTTTGGCAGAAGTCCAGAAGAATGGGGAGGAGTCTCCCCCTCCCCCTCATGTTCTGCCGGAAATGGCAGAAGAATGGGGAGGAGTCTCCCCCTCCCCCCATTTTCTGCCATTCCAGCAGAACAAATGGGGGGTGGAGACTCCCCTTCATTCTTCTGCCATTTCCGGGAGAAGAATGGGGGGAGTCTCCCCCCCCCCCATTTTCTACAATTCCAGCAGAACAAATGGGGGAGAGACTCCCCCCAATTCTTCTGCCATTTGCGGCAGAAGAACAGGGGGAGACTCTCCCACATTCTTCTACCGGAGCAGAAGAATGGAGGGAGTCTCCCCCCATTTGTTCTGCCATTTCCGGCGGGGAGACTCCCCTATTTCCGGCAGAAGAATGGGGGTGGAGTCTCCCCCCATTTTTTCTACTGGAATTGCAGAAAATGGGGAGGGGCAGAAGAATAGGGGAGTCTCCCCTCCCCCAATTTGTTCTGCTTCCGGTAGAAAAAATAGGGGGGAGACTCCCCCCATTCTTCTGCCAGAAATGGTAGAAGAATGGGGGAGGAGTCCACCCATTTTTTGCCTTTCCGGCAGAACAAATTGGGGGGGAGACTCCCTCCCATTCTTCTGCCATTTCCGGCAGAAGAATGGGGGGAGTCTCCTCCATTTTCTGCAATTCCGGTAGAAAAAATGGGGGGGGGGAGACTCCCTCCATTCTTCTGCCCTCCCCCCAAATTTTTTCTGCCATTTTCGGCCGCTTGAAGCTGCCGGAAATGGTAGTGAGGGGGGGTCTTCCCCCCTTTCAGTTTCTTTTTTTTTTCTTTTTTATTTTTATCTATTTTTAAATTCGTCTTACTTTTTGAAAATTAAAGGGTAAGGGTATTGTGGTAATTTGGCCAATGAGTTAACACACTTTTGGATGGATTCTATCAAAAGGGACCTTTTGTGCGTATGAATGAAAGGTTGAGGACCCAGCGTGCTAAAAAAAAGGTTAGGGACCTAGGCGATTTTAAGTGCAAAGGTTGAAGACGATATGTGAAATTTACCCTTACAAAAATAACATAACTTGATACCATTGAGTAAAAAGAGTTTGTGGTGTGAATATAATTAATCTCAATTCTCAACTTTATGAAATTATTATTGTTTTTAAGTTTACTTTTATGATATTATTTTGAAAGCTTTCTCTGCTATTTTTATAATATATATATTTGCATAAATTACACACAAACACATAGTTCTCTTGCTGCCTTTGGAAATCTTGAAAAATTTGTTAACCGTTCATCGCACGGGTATAACACTTGTTTTGTTATATCAATTATTGGTTATAATGAATTTTAGTTATTGAATAAAACAAGTTCGATATTTTGCAAATTATGTATATCAGTTAACTGTATTACATTTTTCTTGACTAGAATAATATTATTATGTATTATCTAAACTTCTAAGTAGAATTCTCAAATATTTGTTATTTAAAATATAATTTGCGTAATTAAAAATTTCGACTTTGACAAATAGTAAAATAAGAAAGATAAAATAAATGTAAAATTTAACGAAAAAACTCTAAACATAATGTGCAACGCACGTCCCTTTAACTCCGAACTTGCTTGTTCTACTTGAGTACACATGTGCCCTATTTTCTCTCTTTTGTATTTTTCCAGCCATATCATTTTCAATATTATCTCGATAATTCTTGCTAGACATCTCCCGAAATTTACTCCAACTTTGAATTTCATCCCTTTTATTCCATTTTTCGAGCAATTAAATCGCTCATGGCAAATATGGAATGTGGTTGGTGCAACTTTATTCGTCGATCGGCAAATAAAGTTGCCCACTTCATTGCCACTTCTTGTTTAGCTTCGAGCTTTTCATGTTCTTGCACAAATAGATATCCTTACTTTGTATTCTATTATGGTGGATGTAATGAAATAACAAGAACTTTTTCCCTTAAAAAAAAAAAAATTTACTCATGTTTATCGATTGCAAGAAAGAAATGTTATCTTGAAGTTTGAAATCTTGCCCATTGCAATTTGATTCTTATGCTCTGTGTAAAAGAATTGTTATGCATGATATAGGATGATACTCCATACGTAAAATAATGAAATGAAACCACTGTGTACGTATATAAGGGAATTATGGCAATTTTGATCCGGAGACGTTCGGTGTATGTGGCACATTCCTCTTCACTTATTTCATAAACCCACATATAGAGCTATATTCATGTAAATAAAACTTGTGAAGGAGAAGCGCCACATACGTCGAGTCTCTCCTTTGTTTCCAGATCAAAACTCGGAATTATGGTACTTTTTATATGTGGGAAAATAATATTAACCACTTAACCATAATGTGCAAATACTAGTAATGAGCACAATATATATATATATAACATGTTAAACTCTTCTTTGAAGCATGCCGGAGCTCCATGCTACAATAAAATTACATAATGGAGATGAATCAAAGTACATTCAGATAATTTATATTGATTCAGGAGTTAGGTTGTCACAATTAATTCCCATTTTAATGCGAGTGGATAGTATTTTTATGGCGCCCACTGATGTGGAAAAGGTTTGCGAGTCTGAAACTAACACCCACCAATACACGGTCTATTATTTTTAGGGCCAACGGATATCGTGCTAGAAAATTTTCATGGCACAATAATGTACCAACCTGTTAGTAGCTCGGAGATCTTAATATTTTAAAAATGAAGTCACTCTCTTATCAACAATTTGATATATATTGTGGTGATGTGTTGATGCGTAAAAATAAGAGGGATGTGTTGATATCTCTAAGAATGCACTCGTCTTGTATCTTTGGACTAAGTTCATCGATTGAGTTTTCTCTTGGACCATTTCACGCTTTGGATCTTTATCATTTCACACTTTCGACCTCAACTGCATGCTATGTTTTTTCGAAAATGTGCTTAGATGTAGACTCGAGTTTGTGTTCTGTGTTCACCAGATTGTGCATTATCACGTATTGACGTGCTTATATATGTTTAAGCTTAAATTATGGTTTTGACAATATTCATGCCTTGCTCTTTTTAGAACACTAACTGCACTTAATCTTTTTGTTTTTCCTTTGTTTTTTTATAAAGAAAAATTACAATTTGTTTTGCGTGTCACTCATTAAATCGAATACATTAAATATTGGTACCCGTGCTCTTCTGACTTCTATTCTTTGGCAATATATTTTGCGCATGAAAAGTGAATATACAAATTTTTACTGTAATTGTAATGGCGTTGTAGCTTACTTTTGTACTCGAGCAAACAACCCGAAAATGCAGGCCAACTTGTGGATATTATTCATAAGCAATGTAATAGGGCCCACATGATTAGACTGAAGCTAGACCTCACATTAACGGACCAATTTCCAATCCTTGCATTCTCTATTCTCTAATTGAGCTATATTGAACATGCATGTGCCTTATTTTCTTTGTTTTGTAAGGCATATCATTTTCAATATTATCTCGATAATTCTAACTAGACATATTTCTTTGACATGATAAAGTGACTTATTTACTATTTAGTTGGTCATATTGTATTAATTGTTTTATGTCTTTAAATTCTGTACTTGCATATAAACAATTAATCCATAATTAGGAACTAATTTCTGTCAAGTATTCATATAAGAAGCACATGTCTCCCTGCTATTACTGATGTTATCGATTGCAAAAAAGAAATGTATACTCATGTTATCTTGAAGTTTGACAACTTTCTCATTGCAATTTGATTCTTATACTCTATAAGAATTGTTATGCATGACATAGGATGAACTGAAATAATGAACTGAAACCATTGTGTACGTATACAAGGGAATTATGGCAATTTTGATCTGGAGACACCTAGTGTATGTGACATATTCCGCTCCACTTGTTTCATAAACTCACATGTGAAATCGTGTTCAAGTAAATAAAACTAGTAAACAAAAAGACGCCACATACATCGGGCGTCTCCGTGCACCTACTGTCTGCGGATCAAAAATCGAAATTATGGAGATCGGAAGAGCGTGAGAAAATAATATTATGACTTAACGTAACCTTAACGTGCAAATATATACTAGTAATGAGCACAAGATATAAAAACATGTTAAACTCTTCTTTGAAATATTCAGAAGCCCGATGCTACGATAAAATTACATTCATTGCGAGATAAATCAAAGTACATTCAACTGGTTATTTCCATTGGTTCACATAAAGTCTCGTTCTAATACGAGTAGACAGTATTTTTATGACGAGTACTATTTGTACATAGAAGATGTACAAAATTTGTACACGCCTCACAATTTAGACACATTCAAAAGTTGTGATTTCAAAAAAGATAGTGCTAAAAGAAATTTTAGTAAATACAAGTGAGGTGTGTACACATTTAACACATCTTCTATACACAAATATCATTTCTCAATTTCTATGGCACCCGCTGACGTGGAAAGGTTCTTGTGAGTTTGACAACTAGTACCAACTAATACACGGTCCGTAATTTCAAGGGCTAGCGGATGGTGTTAGAAAATTTTCATGGCAAAATAATGTACCAACCTTTTACTACGTAGGAGATCTTAATATCTTAAAAATGAAGTCTCTCTCTTATGAACAACTAGTTATATATATGTTGCGGTGATATGTTGATGTGTAAAAATAAGAGAGATATGTGACTATATTTGTAAGAATGCACTCGTCTCGTCTCTTTGGACCAGTGCATTGATCGAGTTTTCTCCTGGACCATTTCACTCTTGTGGTCTTTATCACTTCCGGCCTCAACTGCATGATATGTGTGTGTTTTCCGATAATGTGCTCAGACAGACTCAAGGTTTGTGTTCTATGTTCATAGAACCATGCATTATCACGTATTGACGTGCTTATATATGCTTAGGCTTAAAGCATGGTTTTGACAATAATCATGCCTTAACCCATTTTAGATCACTAACTGCATGCAATCTTTTTGTTTTTGTGTCATTTTTTTTAAGGAAAAATTTACCTTATCTTTTGCATGTCACTCATCAATAATTTCCAAGAGGACGAATACATTAATATCTACAAGTTGGTCTGGATTTTTGGATTGTTTGCTCAAGTACGAAAGTAATGCTACAATGCCATTATTCGCATTTACACTTTTCACATGCAAAAATATATTATCAATTAAAGATAGAAGTCAGAAGAGCACCTTCACCAAAAAAAAAAAAATCGAATACATTAAATATTGGCCGGGACCAGTGCTCTTAATTCTGACCTCTATCTTCAAAAAGAAAAAAAAAAAAAAAACGAATACCAGTACTCTTCTGACTTCTATCTTTAATTGGCAATATATTTTGCACGTGAAAAGTGAATATGCGAATCTTTTCTGTAATGATAACGGCATTGCAGCATTACTTTTGTACTCGAGCAAAAAATCAAAAAATGCCGGTTTTTTTAATGGAGTTCATTGGACACCATGTCCAATGGATTATGTAGTCGGATTTTATTAGATACATCGGGGGACTCATCCCTTAATGTGTCCAATGAAATTTTATCACATAATCTATTAGATATCATACATAGTGTCTAATGAATTCTATAGAATATGTGCCAAAAATGCTGACCAACTTGTAGATATTACTCATAAGGGATCAATAACTATCATTGTTGATATTTATTATCAGTGTGCTTTTTAATAATTAGTTTAAAATTCAATATCTTAAGCTGTTTCTAAATTTCATCACATCTGGATTGTCTCGTTTTAGCACTGGTAGGCAGTACGTTTTAGTGCCATTCGTTTACATGGATACAACACCCACCAATAGGGGGGATTAGTTACTTATTTTTAATTGTTTCGTCTAAGAGATAGGGCAAGCAAATGGCATTTTTGATTACCGGCCAGACGTCTAACGGGGTTATCCCATCAGATGCACACTTGGTAGGTGATAATTTGACAATTCACGTGTGAGACAACCTATGCGAAATAATTCACTTATGAATTGTTCAATTATCACCCGCTACGAGTACATCTTGCGGAATTATCCTGTCAGACGTCTCGCGAGTGATCAATTTTAATGCAAATGGCGCTAGGATATTCTCACTCTATACTTTCCTTATATATATATGACGAACAAAATATCATCAATAACCTTCCCTAGAAAGGAACTAATGCGGCCATCCATATCGGCCAAACCAATTCAGCTGCCACAATAAATGTACAAACTCAAGAGTTAAAACATGTTGTAATCTTCTACTACTTTAGCATATTTCTCAATTAGTATAATTGTAATTTTCTAGTAAGACAGATAGAGCTCTAAGCTTGTGGTCTGATCTCCAATCAAATAATGCCAAACATGAATTGGTTGCATATGATTGGAGGTCGGGCTCCGAGCACCGGAGCCTGATCTGTTTTACTAGTCAGATCGTAGTATAATTTGTTAAGATGAACAATTATCATTGTTTAGACCTCATAATGTCATTTGCAAGTTATCATCCAATTCCTTGCATCTATAAATTGTTATGTATAGATTACTATTGTACCGGTTTCAATACAATAATATCTATGGCAAATTTGTTGACAAACGACAAAAAAAAATGCTTACATGGCACATAAAATGATCGCGTGTAGAGGAGTGACTAAGTGTCCTAGACGCCTCTCTCTCTCTCTCTCACTCACAAGAAACAAATAATTAACAGTGTGCCAAGCACACATAATACACATTCTTGGATAAAAAGATTTGTTAATACTAATAGTTTTACCGCCCGATCTAACTCCATAGAGAACACTTATTGAATATTTTGAAATCAATGCATGAGTTCTTGCGCCTTGATGTTTTTATGAACATTCATACTGGAGACTATTTATCCAATTCGTACATTTTCAGCCTTGATATCAACATGTATATGTGTTTGTGTATAATTGAAACACAACATTTTTTCTTTGACTTTTGTAAGATAAAGTTTTAGAATAATGCTACTTTTTCTAATTTGTTCACTTACCAGGTCGCTTGTTGAGGTATATATGTCTTCTTACTAGTGTATTTCAATTCAATTAAAAACAAATCAAAAACACCTGGTAGTGGTGTTTATCTCATATTCCATATCGTGCATGATCATAAATGGTCACTTAATGATTAATAACCGGAAATCTCACTCGTCAAAGGAGCATAGCATAACTCAAATTTTTATTGAATCCAACCCCCCCCCCCGGGCGGGGGGCAAAATTAACAAGCCAACAAATAAAAAGTTCAAAGTTGTATTTGAGGGAAAAAATGGGAAGAAAGGAAAAAAAAATTATATATATATAGAGAGAGAGAGAGAGCAATAATTGAAGATGCGTGGTTAATCCGTCCGAGATTTTTTTTTCTCATATTAACTTTTCTTTGGTCATTGATGGATGACTGTCCCACTAATTTGTGCTCATTTTTAATGCATGCATACTAAATTTTTTTGAGCAAAAATATATAATTCGTGCAATTTTGTTCCTTTACATGTATTAAATTATTATATGATTGTCTAAAAGCATATCTAGTGGTTTGCTAATACATTGAATCATTTTATAAAAAATGTATTTTTCTAATACAAATAAGTGATACATTTATGTTTGATTGCAAATTTCAAGTAACAGAATTTATTTTCATATATAAAGGCCTTCCAAAAAGCTAATCTAGTATACTGTATAACATATCACTTATTCTTAGCACTTTTGTGTAAAATAAGGTTCACAAACCCATATTTGAATGGGTTTTCGAAACACAATGAATTTGTAGAGCTACATATAGACAATATGAGATAGACTAATCTAATCTAGAATTCCAAACATGTCGTGTTGAAGTTTTCTTTTATAATTATACAATTTCTAACTTATGGTTTTTGACAACAACGTTAGATATTTCAGTATGAACATATGGAATAAATTACAATGGAGATTGGTTCAAGGGACTTGGGAAGTAATTATTCTAGCCTTCAATCATCAGAATCCCCTATAAATAGATCAACTTACTCTACTCCAATGTGCCCTCAATCTTCATTTGTGCCAATGTGAGTAGCCAAAACAATCTCCTGATTATCACTAGCGCGAACGCACAACCCATTGATGACTCGACCGTGGATCAAGAGATCATCAAACGCTCAAATTTTCCAGAAGAATTCTTATTTGGCGCAGCAACAGCAGCTTATCAGGCATGTCTTGTACTAGTTTTTCTATGGTAACAATGTTGACTCCGATACAGTGCCTGCATGTGGTTAAAAAAATACAAGAAACCAATTTGATTTCATAAAACTATTAGTAGTTTCTTGTGTATTTTACACTATGGGAGCTTTGTAACAGGTACCAATTTCGGTACCCTAGAACTTTCATATCTTATAGACCAGTTTTAAATGTCATACATAAAACTGTCTCTAGCGTGTTTAACTTGCGCAGATCGAAGGGGCATGGAACATAGGAGGCAAAGGCATGAGTAATTGGGATGCTTTCACGCTGACTACACCTGGTCTCTCTCTCTAGTCTTTCCTTGTTATAGAAATAATCGATTGTTCATTAGGGACAAAGGTCCTAATGTGCTCATTATGGACAGATAATTCATAAACACAATTACACACGTGTAAATGTCCATTCCTAAGCATATGTTTATTTGATTGGCAGCTGGAGTTGTCAAGGGTTACAACGGGTGTGTTGCTATTGATTACTATAATCAGTTTCGGGTAAAAATATATAACAGCAATTTTTACCACGTTGCATTTTTTTGGAAAGTAAAACTCATTATTTTTCTCTTGCAGGAAGACGTGAAACTGACTAAGAAATTGGGTGTGAAATCCTATAGATTTTCAATTGCATGGACTAGAATCTTGCCAGGCATGTGAGCATTGGTGATGATTATTTTTTTGTAAAATGAAGTTATGCTAAGTGACTAAAACATTTTAATTACAAATGATAATTTAGGAGGAAAACTTTCAAAAGGCAAAAGTCAAGAAGGAATTAAGTTCTACAATGATCTCATAGACGCACTCTTAGTAGAAGGTTAGAAGATCAGTTCTATACTTGTTGCTCATTTCAAGTTCCATATATAATATACATTTTCTGGAGAGGGAGGGGGTTCTCAGATATATTTATTTTGTCTATGATTCTTTTTTCAAAAGTATTGTTACAATCTACATTATAAACAAACCTTAGGCGAAGACGTAAAAACCACATTGTGGTTGGTGATTGCATAGGAATATCTATGATTTATTTATTATTTTTTTTTTCCAATATGGGATTGAGCCATGTGTTACTCTCTTTCACTGGGATACTCCCCAATGTCTGGAAGATGAATATCAAGGCTTCCTAAGTGACAAAATTGTGTTAGTGTACTGTCAAGTTTTCTTAAAAAAATTTAATAGCTTTGATTTGTATGATAATATATAAGTTTATTTACATATTATCGTTGTCTAAACATGAATATAGGCAAGATTTTTGTCAATTTGTTGAGGTTTGCTTTTGGGAATTTGGCGATCGTGTAAAAATGTGGATCACATTAAATGAGCAATGGTCCTACACTGTTCAAGGATATGTCACTGGTAGTTTTCCACCTAATCGTGGTGCTCCGCCAAAGACTCCAACAGAGTTTTCAAACCGCGCCCTACTCATGAGAAGTGCTCCTATGACCCGAGTTGTGACTCCTCCCAGAGCGAGAAGTGCTCCCATCGCTCTATTTGTGACTCCCACCGACAAAAATCCGGGCACAGAACCCTATATCGTGGCACACAACTTGATCCTTTGTCATGCATATGCCGTTGATATATATAGGAAAAGATATCAAGTGATCCTATTTATTTTTCTTCAATTTAATTACTTATCTACATGAAAATATTTGAGAACCACTGCCTGCAGTTGGTTCCTTCATGACATGGCCTAATGAAAAGGCACATGCGGCCTATTGACACTTCCCACTTCATTCCGCCACCTCATGGGATTGATTTAAAAAAAAAAACCTTCTCTTGTTGGTTCTAAAGCAAAACAATTATATGCATTATTAGAACTTTTATGTTTTTCACGTATACGTAATGCTTATTTCGAAATATATATGTTCAGGGACATCAACGAGGCAAGATAGGGGTAACGAATTGTAGCGCTTTTTATGAGCCTCTTACTAGCTCCCCCAAAGACAGGCAAGCTGCAAAGAGGTCATTCGATTTTGTTTTGGGATGGTACATCACTCAAACTTTGAGACCAAAAAAAGAAAAAAAAAATCAGCTAAATTTAAGAGATGACAACCATCGTTCAAGTTTTTCATTTTCATCTTAAATTATGAAGGTTTGTAGAACCCCTAATAACGGGTGACTATCTGGAGAGTATGATAAAAAATGTCGGGGATCATCTTCCAAAATTTACAGAAAATCAGGAGAAGTTGGTAAAAGGATCCTATGACTTTCTAGGCATAAACAATTACACAAGCAATTATGCCTCCAACGACACGGCAACACCAGATTATGATAGTTACCTCAGTGACATGGCTGTTGTGTTTTCATGTAAGTTATTACTTTGTTATCAAAATTGAATGAAAAAAACCAAGTTTTATGCAATACATAATGTGAGATGTTTAACTTAGAGCGACATATGACACATGACTTGAAAAATTTTGAACCCTTTAATATTGATTTATGGCTTTACATATCTAGTCCATTATTATTACGTAAACCATTATATGTTTTGTTACCGGATACTAACTATGTTAATTTCGTTTTAGCCGAACGGAATGGCGAGCCCATTGGCGTTAAGGTAAGCTAATGGCAACCAAAAAAAAAGTTATAATTAATTTAGTAACTATTATTATAATAATTATATCAAAACAAGATATATTATAAGAAGAATCTAATATTGACAGAGAACTGGTTCGAGTTGGTTGTATGTTGTTCCATGGGGAATTTACAAGCTCATGAAGTTTATTCAGGAAACATATGATAACCCAATTGTTTATATCACAGAGAACGGTAAAGATTCATACTAATTATATTCACCATTGAGTATTTGTTTATAAGTATAGAATGAGATATATTTAATTTTCCACTGAATTGATCGATCCCTAGGGATGGATGAGGCCAACCTGACGGATAAAAGTGTTCCAAAGTGTCTCGGAGACAACTTTAGGATTAACTTCTATCGGGAGTATTTGTATAACGTTCACAAAGCAATGAAGTAAGTCCATGTAAATTAGTTTTATCTTAGTTAGATCGATTAGATATAAGGGGCATAGTTAATTAATTAATTGGGACACATACATTTACATTTTTTAATTCTCTCATTGATCAAATGTACAAGTGTTTAACACCCCTATAGTCTTTTTAAAATTTTCAACTCTTGCATTCATTTTTCAGAGAGGGTGCAAACATAAAAGGTTACTATATATGGTCGTTGTTTGACAATTTTGAATGGAACAATGGATATGATGCTCGATTTGGTGTTTATTTTGTGGACTACTTGAACGGCCTCTACACGAGACACCCAAAAAGCTCTGCTATATGGTGGAGGAATTTCCTCACCCAGCCGGAGCCTGCAAAAGTCGTGGCTGATCACAAAAAAGCTGAAGGCACTGAAGAACGTCGTAAACGGATTAGAAGCAGCTGATTAAAAAGTACACAACTTGAAATTAATATATCTTCGTAATAATGAGATAATATATATGTTGTTGTGTCAAATAAATAATGTGTGTTCGCATGCATAATTAGATTCAGCATTGAGTAGATGAAAACTTTATCTCAAACTCATCCGTTTATGAGCCTCTAATTGAGTCTCAAGAAGATCGAGTAATCGGGATCTGACAATTAGGGCAATCAATCTAGATATTGGATAGTACTTAGCATAAATACGTCATTTAGCTAAAATCATCTACAGAATGAGCACATGTTTGAAAAAGTGGTATTAACATTATTATTATTATTTTTACTAATAACACCCCATTTTTACATTACAAAGGGAATTTACGGGAGGGGGATTGAACTTTTAACCATTGGAAGTCATACCGTATTTTGATTGTATCCAACATCCTTCCACTTTGCAAATTTTTTTATAGGGACACAACGCGCACACACTTTACAAATTTACACAAACACATTTTACGGCCTAGAAAAATACAGTTGTTTAACAACCAACATAACATAGCCACTCTGTGTGAATCGGCTCTAAAGTAAAATCCCTCTGTTGTGATAAAAGATCTATACAGGCATATAGCGATTCAAGTTTTCTTGCTCAAGTGCACTTTTAGAATCAATCCTTGTTGCACGATCCACATAAAACATTTTCTGCAGAAGGTAAAGACCAGCCTCATCAAGATAGGTAAGATTAAGCACAAAGTCTTAAGAGTTGGGTAATCACGTATTTGTTGAGAACCAGGAAGAGATTCACGAATTTCATCAGAACTGCCCATAACATGCACTGAAGATATTTTTAGTAAGCAAACTCTAAACTCGCTTGAAACAAGGCATGGTTGGTCAACATCTCAACAAAAATGCATCTAGCTAACCAAACACCAACTGTAGCAGAGTATGCATGTCTCTAATCCAAGTAGAATTTCTAGTGCCATATAACTTGGAGTCCCTGCCTATGGTGTAAATGCAAAGTGATAGGTTTTCGCCAACCCAAAGTCTGCAAGTTTATATGAGTTTCGGTAGTGATCAACAGGTTTTCATGCTTCAAGTCGCGACGAAGCACTCCACAATAAATTTAAAAATGTCATGAAGTATTTTCTAATTATTTTAAAGACCATAAACAAAATTTAAAAAAATAGAAACAATAATTAATGTATTAATAGACGATAATTAATAATTAAGAGCTTTCGAGAAAATAAAAAAGAAGAATATTAGGTGTATAACAATCATAAGGAATAAAGGTTGCAATGATTTTTGATGCAATGAGAGTGTAGTATGACATTCCTTTATTCAAATCATTCCTTGAATTTGTTTTCCATTTATCTCCTCTTTATGACAATTACACGACTAATTATGCCTCCATCCATTGAGCGATATATTAATGTGTTCACCTCCTAGTTACCTCATCGATACCCAAACTTGCTAGATTTTACTTGCTAGTTTTTCAAGTATGATAGTGCTATTGTAATTATTTGTCTACTATATAGAAGCCATCAAAATGATATTTGATGCTACTTTATTATAACATATTTCAATCACATATTATTACACATTATTGTTTTTGGAGCTAGCCTAACGTGACGGTATGCACATTGGTCTACAGTAATTTGACCAAACTAGTATATACTAGATTCTCAATCACGCGTTGTATGGAAAGAACAATTATATTACATAAAAAATATTTTAAAATTTCAATGAACTTAAAAACATGATAAGAATATGGCCAGATACCGGCCAAAAAAATGTGTTAATTGTTGTTATATTTCATTGCGTATGGTTGATTTTGTTGGTTGGATAGAATCTTTAATGTATTCCAAAAATTGGAACTTAACAAGCCTGATGATATATACATATAAATACCCAGGTAAGTGTTAAGGAAATAGTTATGATTGAGCCAAATGTTCACTAATTAAGGGATTGAGGATCAAGTAATTGAGGCAAATTGAGGGATTGAAGATCAAGAATTGATTGAGAGATTATGGGGTCAATTGTAGCATCATTTGTCTCATTTCCTATTTTGTTATATCAGCTTGTACTATAAATTAGAATGCTCTTCAATGAATAAAAAAAACTCCGATTATCTTTTTTCTACATAATTCTTCATGGTATCAGAGCAGGTTAATCCAACTTCGGGTTAAATCCTCGAGCTTCCACCTTCCAGCGAGCGGCCTTGTGCCGCTCGTCCGGCCAAATATTTTCTTTTCCCTCTTTTTGGCCAACTTTTCTTTTACGTATATAATTTTTTCCCTTCTCAAAAATGCTACAAATTATGACTCCAACAAAGCAATTGTGATTGGAAATTCCCTGCAAAACTTTCAGTTGGATCAAATCAATTGTTGAACGAGTTAATGAGCTCTTATTTCCTCTATTGGTGCAATATAATTCCTAATCCATACGCAGCTAGGAGGAGTCATTTGGCACTACATATG
>CAVNYN010203414.1:0-27049 GCA_963692815.1 Nyctanthes arbor-tristis | reverse complement strand
ATCATCTTATCAGTACTTGTTCTACCAACCCGATGTTCCGATAAGATGATCGATAAACCCAAAAAATCAAGCCCTTGATTCGTTGCCCCTTTTTTCATTTTGCGTGGGTTTGTTTGAACTGGAATACTTGAGTTGAATGTTTACCAAAAACACAGGTGAGTTGGGTCTTAAAAATTGATATCCAAGAGAGATGATTATTTGAGTTTAAAAAGAATTCAAATCCAACTAAACTCTTCTTAAATGCATAGCTACTTAGACTTGTTATAGATTGACTTTGGAAAGTATTTTTTTGTTTTTTAGACCATGAAAAAGTTTAAAATTAATTTGAAATTTTCTCAGTTCATTTTCTCTTGAAAAAATCCGTATCTTTCGTTCACTCCATATTATTTTACGTCCCCAGTATTTTTGATAATCTATGATATGGCTCTCGTGCTTCCAAAAATCTCCCACGTGTCATTATTCATTCTGATATTTGTACTCGTTTATCGCATGAATATTTCGACTATCTATTTGGGAATCTTTTTCTTCATAATAATATCTTACCATCAATTAAGAGGGAGGTCTTCTCCCCTATAAATCTAGAAAAATTATATAGTAGTACTATATGTTCATTCTATCTTTTTTTTCTCCACTTTTCTTCTTCAATTGTTTCTAATTTTTCATCACATTCTTTTTCAGTTGTGCCCCGATCCTCCTCAAAATCAGTCTCTCTCATTACAATCGAATTCATGATTAAAAGATTATACTAATAATAATATATTTGTTTGAAATAATATTTTAATTTAAAAAGTAAAAGGAATAGTAAAATTTTCTGTAAATATATTTGTAAAGAAGGAGGTAATATTTTTCCAAGGAAACATAAAATAAAAATACTAGATGTTTTAATGGTTTAATGGCGGCAAACTCAAATTAATGGAGCCAAAACTTTCCCACTCCCTCCAAACCTCCGCTTCGACCGTTCGGATACCCCACGGATACCGATTGCGTCTCTTCCTTCGAAGCCACCCTAAATCTGTTCTTCGGCCTTCTATTTCGCCTTCTTTCTACAGGTATGATGTATCTTCCGTTTAATCTATATGATAATATGATGATTTAATTTCAATCAGTAGATCAAATTTCGTCTTATATCCGTTTTCTGTGTTTTTATCCTGAAGAAATCGGAACTTGAATTTGAGTTTTGAATTAAATTATCTGGATTTTTCATTCTGTTCTGAATGCGACTGTGGTGATTTAGATGTATCACATGATTTGAATAAAAAGCAGCGATTACTTCATAAAATCGTAACGAGAAGAATGCGATACTTCTGATAAAATCATCATAATTGCACGGATGAAATTACTTTTGGTGTTTATTTTGTTACTTTCTGATAATCGCATAGACGCAATATGGCAGGCCACCGTGCTATATGGTTGGAAGGCTCGGAAGGTTAGTGCACACAGTGGTTGCTTGCAGGTAAATTCTCTTTATTTGTTCTCAATGGGTAATTTCATATCATAAATTGAAATATTGAGTGAGATAGTTTTTCCAGTCCCTTTTTCTACAATGTATTTGAGAATCTGTTCCACCACTTGAGGGTAAAGTCATTAGAAGTGTAAAACTTGTGTAGTTTTAAGTTCCTTCGCCAGAGGAAGTGAATCTGTGTCAATCCTTGTTTTGCTTGTGAAGTCACTGTATCATTACCTTTGAGCTAGTTTCTGGCCGCTTATTGCATCCACCTCCTAGGTTTATTAATGCAAGAATACTTCTTTTAAAGGGGTAGTGTACTATTATTTAGGGTGCCTTCATGGGGGTGGGGCCGGAACGGGGAAGCTTTGTTTTTCATGTTATGGATACAAATAATACGTTGAGTTTGCCTAATAGTTGTGGGGAATGTGAAGGTAGTTCGGGGAAACGAGTACATCAACTTTTGACCTTGAAGGTTTCATTTAGCTTTCCTGTTGTCACTGTCATTCTTCAGTGCATAAGTCCATAAATAACTTCTATGCATAGAAAAATGCTTTCAGGGCTTCTATTAAGAGACTCGAAACAAATGTATACATACATGTAATTCAATGAAACTACATCCCAAATTCTATTTCTTACTTCTACCTTTTTCTGTCGACCTTGAAAAATGGCTCTCCTAATGGAACATAAATTGAAAAAAGATCTGAACTGTCTACCATCTACATATTTCCAATCGAATCTCATCCTATATCTTAAAAATTTCTTTCTGCCACAATCTCATATGAAGAGGTGGGCAATTCAATGTAAAACAATTTGTTGCAGTTCTACTCCTATTTCGGTCCCTTATTTTTTCTGGTATGGACGGTTATTAGTTAGGTCCTCAAACTTGCAACTTGCCCTGCAGCATTACTTCCCCTATTTCTTCTCATTTTTCTTGACCAGCTTGCTTGCAGGATAATGCAACCTTGCCACTAGAGGCCTGGGTGCTCGAGTTTTCTGCTCAAATCCTCGAACGCAAACAAATCCTACACAGTAAGATTTGAATAACATCAGCAGGCGAAGAATGATGAAAGACCTGTTTGTTGTAGAATAAAATGTACAAGGGGCAGAATGTGGTTCCGGTGACAGAAATGTAAATAGTAAGTATGGTTAATTTGATTTCAGCAAGCAGTTCATACCTTTCCAGAAGCAGTATTGGATACCTTCAGTTGTCAAGCCTAGAAAAAGCCGGTATTCATTTGGTAAGTCACTTTTTATGTTATGGTCAAATATTATAAATGGAAATTATGTACCTTTGAAAATGGTTGTGACAGATGTCCCAAAGAAAACTGTCCGCCTTGGTAGGTTCCATAAAATACTTCTTGGAACGTTGATAGGATTAAGGCTGGATTCGTGATCCGCAAATACCTGCACAAGAGCTTATTAATTTGTCTCTCTAAATGACTTTAATAATGTAAAATTAGAGTTCTGCAAGTTTGAATTTGATTTGGCTATTGAACAAGAAGCTGCAAACGGTTATTGAGACATTGTATATTTTCAAAATTCACGAAATTAAAATGTGAATCCCTCCAAGAGGTATAAACTACCAGGAAATATGTTGGACTAAAAGCTTTTGACGGTCACTTTGGTGTCTAAAGGTTCTTTCTTAAGTAGAACTAAGAAGGAATGTAAAGGTTATTTATTAAGTACAACTAAGACCAGTGATAAAATTTCTTACAGTCAGGAACAGGATAATGGTGGAACCACAAGGAGGATAGTTGTTTAATCGAAATGATTTCTTTCTTTAGATAGTACTTGGAGCAATGGTGTAATGATTATATGCGCAAGCAATCTGTAATTGTTATTTTACCTCGTTGACTTGGAAATAAGTACCATTTAGCGGGAAACTCCCTCTCATTGCTGTTCTGCACGGAATCTGCAGGGAGGTGGTTTAGTCACAAAGAGGAATGTGGGAAGGATTCACTAGTAAAGAATATTTGCTTCCACTTCTTATTGTTCATGTTTGTGTTGCTTACCAGAAGTGTGCCTCTAACTGTTTGTGTCTGTTCTTCTCTTACACTGTTGCACAGAAAGCACATTTTCTTATCGCATAGCCCACCTGATTCTTGATGGCTGCATTTAATTTCAGGAGGCTGGACTGAATCTGCAGTCTCTCCTGTTTAAATGATGCCAGATTTGGATATGTAGTTAGCAGGTTAGAGGAAGTGTATTTTATGCAGAGCTAATGTCGACAAATTAATTAATATTGTCTGCCTCTTTTTACTATGGAAGAGATGAGTCACTTCTCTGTTCTGTATGTGGACATTTTGACTGTTATTAAGACTGAAGCAATGCCCCAAAAACATGCGGTGCTTACCCGGTGTCCATATTGCAAGAAGATAGGGACTAGGGTCATCAGCTTCTCGTCTTTCCATCTACACATTCAAGAAAGTCTAGCCAGTTAGAACCAATATGCATAAAGACGCTAACATATTTAACACTGAGAAGAAGAGAACCAACCCCTTTCAGTAGTGGATGATGGTCTGGGAGTTCATAGCTGCAGCAAATTGAGTAACCAATCACAAAAATGAGTATCATCTTCCCATATGTTTTACATCATGGACAATGTAATTAAGACATGCTGGGGAAGAAGCAAGGGTTATTTAGGAATGAATGAGGAAGTTGCTTCATTTTCTGAGGTTTCTCATCCTTATAGGTGCATCTGGGTTATGGTATCAATATGTATTCTGAGTTGACAAT
Organism: Nyctanthes arbor-tristis; assembly: GCA_963692815.1. NCBI lineage: Eukaryota > Viridiplantae > Streptophyta > Magnoliopsida > Lamiales > Oleaceae > Nyctanthes > Nyctanthes arbor-tristis. Next base: position 22,866 of record CAVNYN010203414.1, on the reverse strand, counting down.
GCTAATTAATTATTTCCCACAAACAAGAAAACTAGAATAAATTATTCAGCTTGCTTTATGCCCTGTTCTCTTTATGTTGCAGCAGTGATTTTTCAGTTCATTTTCAATTTTGCGGTTTGGGTGCATTTTAAGTAAAAATGAATTTAGTTTTCCTTATTTTTGGGTGTTTCTATTATCTTTACACTGAAATACTCAAAAAGAATATAATTTTGAGTGTACTTTACAATTTTTTTCCTGAATTGCAAACAAGTTTAGGATCTGTTAGTGGTTGACACCTCATATAGATGTGACATGGTAGCCAAACAGACCCTATGTTTTGGAAAACTGAAAACAAAAAAAAAAAACATAAAACAGCAAAGAGAACGTGCCTATGCATCATATTTTTTGAAAATCTGTCCATGATGCTTAGTGTGATACGCAGGAGCACAAATTTTGTGCCTACGCTGAACTTCTTGAAGATTAGCAACTTAAATTGCATGTGTCTATTATTATTTATATATATATATTTTATTTTATTTTATATATATTATTTTTGTTTAGTAATGACACTGTTTCTAAGAGGATTTCATGCCGTGTTGAGTTTCATAAAGGCAGACTTACACTTGGTGCTCTGTCCGCAGCCGACTAACACTTTTCAGTTTGGGCGTTGGAATTGAAGCAAATTCTGTATTCAGAGCAACAAGGGCCTTTGACAAATCAGTTTCCTGCATATCCTTGTTCTGCTCTTGCATAACGCTCTGCAAGTTTGTCGCAAATTGTTCTATGTTGAGTTTGATGGTAGGGATTTCGTCAGGATCCTCATAGAATGCATCCTCAATATCACTTTCAAATACTTCCACTGGTTGTTCTGGGGTCGTTGGTTCCTCAATAATAGGTTCACAGTTTTTCATATTCAACCCCGTTTCTTTATCTGAATTGTCAACTGCTGTTGGTAGTGCCATTGGCTTTATCACTACACCAGGATGTTTGTTGGCAGTTGTTGGGGCAGTAGATGGAACAATACCCTTCTCTTCAGGCCCAGGGAGGGCAAGTCTTGCGCTACAACAAACCAAATATACTCATTATATTTCTGTCTGTGTATTCATTTCTGATGTCATTGGAAAATATGGTTATCAGATAAATAAAAGGCTACCTTGCGAAGGCACTTGCAAAGTGCCGGCACTCTCCTCTCATTGGGCATGCATTACAGTTTGGTTGTTTCTTTGTGCAGAAAACCTGCATTCAAGATTGAAACTACCCTTTAAGAACCTCTTTATGCACTGATGGTAACAGTGAGCTCCAATAAACGAAGGCATACCTTTCCAAATGTTATCATTTGATAATGTAGCTCATACCTGCAGTTCCATAATACACATCAATCGGTAAAACTTATTCAGGTATATTGAAATTTTTTTTTTTTGCTTAAGCTGTCGAGATTAAATATTTTCGACGTGAAATGAGTCACTTGAGTAAGGAAATTACAATGTTTTTTGATCCAGCTTACAGAGCCTGGGCCAGAGGTACTTTTGGATAGATTCCAGCACCGGGTACCTTCATGAAACGAGATTAGCTTAAAAAGTTGTTATAAAATTATTAGCATCAGAAGTTGTTATAAAATTTAATGTTGTATGCTTGTAGTATAAAGATACACTTACAGTTCAAGGAGGTGCAACTGGAGTTCCTCAGGAAGTGGTTGGAGAGGCACCCAGCCAAGTCTCACAGCAATACGTCCAACATTTGTGTCAACCTAAGAAACCAAATTGTTAAAAGACATTTTTTAAAAAAAAAAATAAAATAACTTATGGGGTATTAGTGATCTGTACAGATAAACAGCCTTACTGGAAATGCAAGGTTATGAAGCGTTAAGAGGCGTACACACTCCACGCTTTTTAAACCCAGTCCTCGTACGCTTAGTAGATAATCCCTGCAAGATTTTGTGATCACAGGTGAAGAGTGGAGCTTTGCAGATGGAGATGAATGGCATTCCCTTGCCTTCCACTATATACTTCCCAAAGATGGGTACACAAAAGGATTACTTTCATTCGGGAACTTACTTAGCCTTCTCTGGTGGAACGTCTCTCAACCATTCGAGATCAATGCCTCCATGTTCTTTGACCAGTCGATTGAGAAAATCCTGTGGAATATCCAACAAATGTCACACTCAGGCTTTATGCTTCTGTGGACTCATTGGGTAGGTTTACTGGATTCCATGTTATAAACCTTTTACGTACCTTAATTCTTTCTGCTAGCATGTTGTTCATTCCCCTTTCCTTGATTGTTTCAGAAATTTCACGAACATCAGCCTCTCTTAATGCTTCATAGTCCAGAGAGTCCATTGTTTCCTCGCTTCTTTCCCTTTTTCCCACCTTCAATTCTGCCTGCTTTCTCAGCTCATCCCAGTTATATGCTTCTGTCTTTTCCTTGTCAGCTTGTGTCTTTTTTGCATTTGAAGTTGTAGGACCTGCCTGGCTGGTTGGTTTTGTTGAAGAATTTCCTTGTCTCACAGCATTTGTTTCAGCTAGCTTATTCTCCAAGTGTTGGAAATTATCTGCAACAATTTTGAACTGCATATTAAAAATTTATTCAGTAAACCTATTGAAGTCAGGATGTTCTTAGATATTACCAGTAGGCATTTCGTTGTATACAGCAGATCTTCTGGAGTCTGATAGGGAGTTGCTCTCTTGCTGAATGGTCTTGTGGCTTTCTCTCTGGCAGCTGATGGACTGTTGAGCCTCTTTACTTTGAAATCCAGCAGGTACATTATTCTGTAGTTCAATGCATTTGTTTTGAATCGTAAGGTTCGCTTTTGTTGATAGATCTGGTCTTCCAGTCTGTTGGGAGATAAAACTCCTTTCTAGACTCTGCCCTACGTCATATTGAGCATGTTCCACATTTGTTGCCTTTGGATTCTCAAAGTCTGTTGAAGCTAAAGAAGATATGCTTTCTTTTCCTGGAGATGCAAGGAAATTTGCTTCCCATTCTTCCAAGCCATTTGTCATGCTCAACCAGGAATTAGTGGAGGGAGGAGCTGGTCTTTGATGATGCAAATCATAGAAAGTGAATGGATAAGCATATGCCTTGCTACCTCCATCCAGTCCTTGATTTTGCATGTTATGCAAATGGTTTTCTGACTGCAAGAATTTTTTATTTGGCGACACATTTCCTGCCGTCTGACATTGATATTCCTGGAATGCAGCCATTCTTTCAGCCTGTTCAAAAAGATTTAGAGTGCCACAGTTTTTGCTCAAATTACACCCAGATAATTGATCTTCAGCTTCTGAATTTGATCCTGAGCTGGATCTGATATCTTCATTTGTTTGGAAAACGAGAGATTCAGAAGAACTTTGTGATGAAACAACATCTTCATCCACTCTTCTAGTTTGCTTGTCCATTGGAAAGGTTCTCGTTTCTGTCATGACATTTCCTGATCTGCACTGATAGGATTCTCTGGATGTTACAGAGCTGTGATTGTTTGCTGGCTGACCTGTTATCATGTGCTCACATGTTATATCTCCATCTGGATATGTTATCTGGATCTCACGTTTTTTAAATGATGGGCTTCCCCCATTTTGACAGCATGCTTGTCCGATTATTTTCGGTTTCAAGTGGAACTTAGCTGCAAGAGACATGAAGGCAGAGCTGCACACAAAGGAAATTATACATGTAAATATTAGCTTCTTTCATCTTGTTAGCTCGTTAGAGTAAAAAGTGCTGAATTTTACCTTGAAAGATGATCTGAAACATTCTGTGTCAAAAACACTCCTATCACGGAGTCAACAACTGATCCTTTCCATTTGGAGAATCTTCGATCGCCTGTAAAGATTGAAATTTCAAGGCAGATCATATTTTCATGAACCAATCCATTCTGCGGAGGTAAAATGAAGCTCTATTGTTTGGTTTTATGAACAGATACTGGACTAGCTATCATCATGATCCTAAGAGTTTTATTGTTGATTAACAAAATGCCCAGAAGATTAAGAATACATAAATAAGAATGATAAGATGGATTATGGAGGTAAGGCAATGCTTGAATAGATATAACATGAGATGAGGAAATACATCAAGAAATGAAGGTGATATTATTTGGAGTTAAATTGATGGATGGAAGATTTAGGACCTGTACTTGCATGGAGATTGTCGTGTGAGTTTAACATATAGACTAAAATTATTATGACTTCATCACAACGAAGAGGCAGACAAAGAGATATATGTTGTTGTTGGCCATAATACTATTATTATTGTTGTTGTTGACTGGCAAAATCGTTTCTAAGTTTCCCATCATCAAACAATATGGACAATCATGCTCTTTCTTCTAAATCCTATCTTAAAATGCAATAGGGGCTCACATAAGGGTCATATATTTTCCAGTTTACCATATCATCCTCACTCTTCACCCACTTGAGAGATCACTATGATTTTGTAGTACAACCTGTGGTACTTATGTGAACAATTAGCTGTACTGGTTATTCTTTTCTAATTACCAAAGCTGATCATTACTTCCTAAGATGTATGTCACAGTATTTTCTGCATCCATATAAAATGATTAGATATATTTACGGTGCGCTTGGAGTGTCTCCTAACCAAGAGATTACTAAATTATCTAAAATGGTATGTAAAGGTAATCTTTCTTTCTTTTTTTTTTTTTTTTTTTTTTAAAAAAACGACACTTCATCTAGGATGTTACTTGCATAAGCATGGTAACAGCACATCAATATTTCTACTGTATCGGATCAAGTACCTTGAACGAGATGCATCCTTGCGATGAAAGAGTCGACTCGTCCTCGGAAAACATTCCTTTCTTCTTCCCACCACTTCTCTTTGTCCTTGTGAGTTCTTTCTGTGCTTTCGCTTCCTTCCTTGCCCATCAAAAGATTCCATAGTCTATTTGTCTCTGGATCGAGATCCACCTTAGGTCGTGGCCGTCGTTTCTTTGTCAGATCGAATTCCTCATAGGGAACGATAGCACCATGTGGTTTATATGGGACAAGTGCCCCTTGCTCTTCCCCAACAATTTCTTTGCCTTTACTCTTGATGCTTAGAGCTTTTAAACAATCAATAAGGTCGTCAACAGAAATTGGACATCTAGTCTCTCCTATTGAGCCTGCACAAAAAACAGAAAGCTGTTTAAATTTTCTTTTCTTTTCTTTTTTTTTTTGGGGGGGGTGGGGAATAAAATTTGGTTGATGCAAAGAGCTTTAATTTGATGAACAGATGGATTACCCATGAGGTTTCGAGAGGGACCTTTGCAACCTCTTGGCTTCTTATTCTCATTACTAATAACTGTCTGCACGTGGACTGCTTGATTATATGATGCCAGTCTAGCAGTCTGACGCATTATTGAAGGATGAACAGAAGAATTTATAATTTCACTTTGATTGAATTTAGGGTCTCTTGGAGGTGAAGACTCCTTATTCCAAAGAATTGCAGCAAGTGAGTTCTCACTGTAGGCTTTATTTGTGGGATAGTTGACCTTTGGCACCATTTGTTGTGCACGTGAATGCACTTGAGATGATGTAAGTTGCTGCTGAAACTCATTTCGAGAATTTGCAGGGATCCAATCATGGGGGAGGTTTTTAGCTTCACTATTTGGTATCCTGGTGGTGCTCCTTCCTTCAAGGCAAGGATATGGTAATCCACCATTCAAGTGCAAGGTAGAGCTGTTTGCATGGATGCTATTGGTACCTCGTCCTTCAACTTGTCTAAAGGAATATCCAATGGAAATTCTAGAAGGTGTGGTTGATGAGGTTACATGAAATTTATCCTCAACCTTCGTTCTCTTACTAGTTTCTAAGCCATCTTGCCATCGTTTGTTGCTTTCATTGGCATGGTAATCCAATTGAGAAACTCTATGGCACAATAGTTGAGAGCCCGTCAGAATGGGAGTTTCAGGCTGGGAAAACTCAGTGTGAGGATATTCTCTTTTTGATCCTCGTCTGTCAATGAAATCCGGCAAGTCTTGATGAAGATGAGTCTGCGAGATTGGTTGCCTTATTTCATCTACCGTTCTCTCATTGGTATGTGTTTCAATGACAAACTGTGCAACTCCTTCTCCACCAACATGATGGACCTGACTGTTCCAACTCTGGCTGCCCCTTTGGTTTATATTGGCATTTCGCATACTAAAACTCCTTGCTATTACATTTAGTGTACGATCCTTCGCTGTTGATGGTGGTGTTGAAGATGGCATTGGCAAAGATACTTGCAGTGGAGTATGATTTGCAGAATGGAGAAAACTAGCTAAATTTTCGGTTTGTTGTTGCTTCTCTATGCCATTTATGTTGTGATGCCTTTCCTTCACTAAAGATATAGATTCCCCATTGAATCCTGTATGCTCTTCTACAATGTGAGAATCTAAGTTCCAAGTAAAAGGGCTCTTTCTCTTTTCATTTATCTTAGCCTGGTCACCAATTGCTCCACACTGACTTTCCTTTTCTGCTCCATTTTCCAAGTCAAAGTTTAACATTCTCCTGCATGATTTTGTTGCAGAGTTCACATTAGAAACTCCAACCTCATTCACTACATCAGTTAGTTGAGTTGAGGTTTTAGTTTCCTTTCTGCGCACATACTTCCTTTTTCCCGAAGGATTTCCATTAGGGTTGTTTTCTTTTGGTGTAGCAGGCTTAGGTGTCCTTTTGGGTTTTCCTTCTACCACTACTTTGGGTCGGTGTTTTCTTCGTTTGGGTGGTTTTTGCTGTGGTGTCTTGTTCAGATCAATCCCTCCCTGGTCGCCATCATCAGATGTGTTATTTTCCTTTGGCGCTATAGATTCATATACAATGTTCTGCAATGATTGATCAGATTGTTTCTCAACAATTTCCGGTTGTTGGGATAAGACTACATTCTCCTGATAATCTTCTTCTTGACTTGAGATTTCTTCTATCAACAGATTTGGTGCTCCAGCGTACTGGCAGTTTTTTGACTTATGCTGCTGATTTGGTGTTACTGGTCCTAATTCAGAAAGTCCGACTGTACTTGTGGATGCACTGGGTTCTATTGTTGGTGGTAAGTTCAAGTTGTAACTGGGTCGGTAAGTAACTGAATATCCATCTGTCAAAATGCAGCATTCTGATCATCAGTTTATGATAAAATTCTAACACAATATTCTTCATAATGTTATACGTGAAAATTGAATGAACTTGTCTGTTCTAAACTAACACCAGTAAATATGAATAATTTGTCTAGGTCTATAGTAGATGAATATACTAAACAAGTATTTATGTTGCTTTCTTTTCTTTTCCCATTTTTCCCAAATACTGTTAGAAAGTTGACTAAGTCAATGATCACATGGAAGATACGCATGAAACTGCAAAAGGAAAGGATTATACGTTAACGATCACGTGAAAATGAATCTTATTTTTCGCATAGACACAGTTTCATATATTGAACACATAAGTTACACCGGTTATATGTCACTAATCACATGAAAGGGGATTGATCTTTTTCGCATACACATGAAGTTTAATGGTACTCATATATTATGCCTAGTTGATCTACGTGAAACCAAGATGCATAAAACATGGGAAGGAAAGGGATATACATCATAGATCACATGAATTGCACATATTCTTTACCCTTCACGTTTGAGATACGTTACATGCTCACTAGCCTCTACTCCATGCGCTACAGGTTGTAAGAAAATGTTGGTCCTGAAGTTGATATATTGCTAAATGATTTGGTTCTAATTAAATTTGATGGATTTTTTCTTTGCATATAAAAGACTTTTTGATCTTTTTAGAATTAGAATTCGCAACTATTCTCGATATCAATGAGCAGAGATTTATCTATATCAGTATGCATCAATATTGTATTGTTAAACATGAAAAAGGACTAAGTTAACATGCAATAACAATATAGAACATTTATCTGACAAGTAACGCATTCACCTGTAGGCATTGGTTGTTGGCTGTAACCACCAATATTTTGATTACCACAGAGAATGTGATTCTGCTGCAATGCAGTACCAGCATGTCTATACCCAGTCCGGCTGCTTATAACTTGAGAATGTGGGCTCCGGATGTTTAGGACCTGTGAATGTGGACTAGGGATGGTCCTGTTTGGAAGGGGGTTTTGTGGGGCATTTGCCCCGAGTAATTCCACTAAAGAATTAACTTTCTGCGGAATGTCATTGCCCGATCTCCGTATATACGAACCATGTAAAGCATGTTGATTGAAGTTTCTGAATTTCTGAATTGGAGCCACACTTGGATTGCTATGTTCCCCATAATTCTGATGACCGAGGTGTCCGGTTGGAGTGAAATTCTGTGTGTGTGATGAACCCCCAATTCCAGAATTCTGGGTTATGCTTCCAACAACCTCAATTGAAGCAACATTTGCATTGTTGTATTCCCTGTGGTTCACAATGCTGGTTGGACGGAAATTCTGCTGAGACCTATTAGAGGCCTCCTCCTGCAAAACCCCTGTATAGATTCCAACCAAGTCCTGCCAATTTGAACTTGCCATCTCCATTTCAGGTGGTAAAGCATTGGATCTCTGTACAATGGGCTTTTCTGGTGTCAGTGGAATACAAGGATTTTGATTCCCGATGAAACCCCTATCCTGGGGAATGGAAAAACCCCTCCCCAGGTTCATCCCCAAAGTTATATATACTCAAGTCCAATGTTCTTTTTGTATAACTACTGAACTCAAGTTTCTCTTAATTCTCAGTACATAAACATTTTGCTCCCAAAATCTGCAACACCTGGTGAACATTCGAAAACAAATTTATCACTAAAAATATCCTGAAACTCACTAAATTTGCCAGATGCACATAAGAAAGAAATGCAATTTTGCTGGTAACAAAGCGGAATCACATCCATGCAATTAATGCCAGTAAATTAATCCCCAAATCTCTCTCTCTCTCTCTCTCTCTCTCTCTCTCTCTCTCAGCATGTGAATTTCTGAAGTTTTTTTACTCCCAGGCCGGGTAAAAATCTGAATTACTAATTAGCAAATGCACCAGATGAAAGAGCACCCCAAGAAAAAAAATTGTAATTAAGAAGAGAAGTGAAAAGGGAAAGGAAGAATTGAAAGCAGAAAATCAGGTGGGGGAATCAGAGTGAATTGGAGGATTTAATTCCAAAAATAAAAAAATGATGAAACTGAAATGCACAAAATTGCAGAAAATCTGTGCTAAAGATTCTACCCTGTGATTCTCTTTGAAAAATGCAATCAGTTGTGGATATGTGTTCCTTTAATCACACACGGTCAAAATTAAAAACATTTTAATTGAGTTTAAAATGCATCACAGAAAATGGAAAAAAAATAAGTAAATTAATCAAACTCACCGATCTCTGTCTTTAGCTCTTGTACGTCTAGCCGGAGTTGTGTGCTTTGGAACCAGTCAATGCCGGAAAGCCAGGAGAATTTTAGAGAGAGAAAATAGAATTTTAGAGAGAGAATTTAGAGTTGTAGAGAGATAGAGAAAGAGGGAAGAGTGTAGTTTTTTTCCCTTTTTTTGTTTTTTTTATTTAGAGAGAGACGGAGTAATAAACAAACTGAACAGTACACTCTTTATAGGCACAGGAGAAAATGGTGCAAGGGGTTAGGCGGGTTACAATTTTTGTAACCAGGGTACCTCACTAATGGTCTATGGCCAAAATGGACACCTAATTTTGAAGAATTTTTTAGTTTGATTTTGAGAATGGGAAAATGATATTTATGGTTTTTTTCCATTGTGAAAGAAAACGACGTGGTAGGAAAGTAGGCATTGACAGTTGGAAGGAGCACGGTTCACGATGCTGAGCTGTCTCGATAAAGCTTTGACTACATTTATATTGCGTGTTGGAGGTTGCATTGTGAGGATCAGGCATTGATGATTTCAAGAGCTTATCTGTTTTTGTAGAATATCGCATTCATTGTTTTTAAATGTAAGGGTTAGGGTCTTTCGCTGAAAAAAATGGTCAAATGGCGACTATTCAAGAATTTCAATGCGTGTATTAAGGGTTCATGCTAAAACTAAATTTAGATTGGTTTTGGGATGAGAAATTTTTCAATAGGACATGCATGTCATTCATCTTAATTGGTATGCTAGCTTGATGAGGTGATGTCAGGTAATAAGGTGTCTATTTTCATTCAATGAAGTAAAGTCATTTAAAAAGTGAAAAGATACGTCAATACATTTCCAAGTTCTCCCACTAGGTAAAGATGTGCGACACCTAGTGAGGGCGTCTACCTCATTTAGCTAGCATTTACATACATAAGTATCTTTCATTTTGTAAGACCAAGTGCAAATTTGTCATATGTGTTATGTAATTTCATTTGAATGTTTGACGAGATACAATGGAATCACATTGCTATATGTCGAGTATAAGATTGGGATGGTTTGTTATTCGAATTATGTAAATAAGATTCACTTGTTACTATTGCAATCACATTTTGGCATTGTGTATCAAAATAATGTTGTGAGGATATGTTGTTTGACATCCATATTAGTGTATAGATGGTAAGCATATTTAACTCACCAATTTGACCAAAATCGACCCAAATGGACTGGATTAGTTCACGTTTTTAGCATAATGGTACGGTTCAAGTTTGCGCTATTGAACGCCAGGTCAAGTTGGGTTCAGGTTTACTATAAAAAAAGTTGAATTAGGAAAAGAAAAAGATTAAATCCAAGCCTATTAAAATGTTTATAACTCGAATAAGAATGATGTAAGTTATATATATTAACTAATTAATTACTTAGTTGTTATTTTTACCCTTAGTAAACACATCAAATATTAATCTTCATGTTCTCCAAGCACCACTTTGGCCTTACCTAAATTGTAAATGCCAAATTTCAAATTTGAAATCAGATTTTGAGCTTATTTGGTTTAATTTTTAACTTTTTTATTTTTTCAATTTTGTTTCCTGTGATTGATTTTTTATTTTTATTTTTTTAGCGTGTTTGAGGATGTGTATAAAAGGATAATGTCAACGAGTTGGTCTTGATGGTTGCTACAAGATGATTTATGCAGATCCCATAAAAAATGTAACTTTGATTAGTTTCGCCATTTAAGTTTGGAATAGCAATAAAATGCTTACAAAAGCTAAAAGCGATGGGAGCATGGGATGGTGATGGTGGCAACGACCGTTAAAAAGTAAAAGAGAGAATTCATTTTGACACAAATTTTATAAACTGTGACATATTTCGTTGCACAAATTAATGGTGGTGGTGGTGAATGGGTGTTGTTCTATGCGCTACACTTGGAGATGATTATAGTGACAAACTCAATATTGACGACGATGTTTCATGAGTGGTGGAGATGGTGTGTTTCAGATCATATAGTGTTGTTGGTGGGTTAACTAGCGGTAAGATTGTATATAGAGTGCGCATTTGGCGACAGTCAACTAGTGCTGAAACAAATTATACTACATAACATTGTGTTCAACATAGTTTACAAACGAGTTGTGTCAAAAAAACGTAGTTTACAAAAGAGAATGTAACATAATTTGTTCACATTGTTAAGTAAATTACGTACGATTGTGCCGGTTGTCGTAGCGGCTGTGGTGAAAATGATGTAATAATATGTCAATTTAGCAAACGTAAAATATTTGGTGTGAAACTAAAATTGTAACACATTTTTCCCCTCCAAAAAGTAACATATATACTTTGTTACAAGTAGGAGTGGGATACGAGCAGGAAAGAGGTAAAAAAAAGAAAAAGAAAAGTAAAGTGTACTGTACTTAGTTACACAAATTATAAAATACAACATATATTGTTATACAAATTAAATACTTCTGTTTCAAAAATATAAATAAATTGTGAAACAAGTTGGGGCAATTTATTTTATTTATTTATTTATTTTTTTGGGTAAAGGTTCAATGACAGGCAAAAAATAAAACACAACAATTAACCATACATTGGTACAAAAATTGTAAAGACTTTGTTACAATACTTTTTCAAAAAATGATTACTATAAAAAATTTAATATTATATTTTACTAATTAAAAAGGTTACAAGACATTATAGAAAGAATTTCTAATTGTGAGATATTAATTTGCAAAAATATTATTATCGAAATAATTTCTAATTCTGAGGTATTGGATTATTGAACTTTTTTCTTTTATTAATATAATGAAATAATCCTTTTAAAGATGAAGAAGAAGAAATAATGAAAGTATAAAGTATAATATGGGGTCAAAAAAATAATAAGATATAATTGTAGAACACGGAATCTGGCCTCAGCCTGACCCTAAAGCTAAACTCTCTCTTTTCTAGCTTTTCTTTCTAAGTATAATACTAACGAGTCTCTTTCCAAATCCTAAAATCTCCTACATTGTGTGACACGTATATATGCATATCACGTGTATGTGAAATAGACACGGCTCACATGAAACATATGTGGTATGCATCTATACACATCACGTAAGGTGAGAGTTTTTATTACAAAACCTCAAGGAGGTTTTTGAAAATTTTCCTAATAATAAGAGTATGATTAGTGTGAGAAAAAAACCTAAATTTGAAATTTTCCCTCTTTGTTCATATGCATATAAATAATATAAAGGGGAATAACTATATTTCTGGGGTTTTTCCCTTGAGCCAAATAATATAATGGTAGAATTGGTTTTCCCCTTTTTGATCCTTCTTTTTTTTTTTTTTTCAAATAGGGCTTTTCCCCTTAAATTTTTCACTTTGAGTTTTTCCCCACATTAATTATGCTTTAATAATGGGCTAATTTGGTTATATAGAACATATTTTGTCTCTCTCTCAAATTCCACCCTATCAAGGTCTATTTGTGTCTACATACGCGTGTGCATGTGTGTGTTTCTTCTCTGTATGAAGAAATGTCATGCACGGTGAAAAATTGTGTATTATCCAATATGTTTAACAGTTTTGTAAAAATTTTGTTTTTTTATTGAATATAGTAATATAAGCTTTACATCATGTGTGTGTAGTTTTGGATATTTGTATTATTGTTGTTTAATTTTAAATTTTAAATAAGTTAAGACTTACTATAAATCTATAATAATAATCTTTAGTGGGTAAAGGAAATCTTATATGCCATTTTCACAGTCAATGGTCAATAGTAAATTCAACCTAAATTTCGTGGTAGGATAAAATAGCACTTGGGGTCCCTAACCTTTGCACATCTTCATATTCAAGTCCTTGACATTTATTTTGTGGCATTGTAACTCCATCATCTTTAAAACAACTTACACTTATGTTTCTTTTAGCCGAATATATATGTTATTCGTGTTGTTTAACAATGAAATTGGGTAAGTATTTTAATCTTTAATTAGAAGAGTTAAGATTGTATTAGAAACATACATGTTGTCAATCGTTTTCCTATTTTTCCCTTATTTAAACCTATAAATTAAAGTTGATAGTTATAACTAAATATTATATGGGTAAATTAGTAATTAAGTAATGTAAATTAGTCTTCTCAATAAAGAAACAAGTCTATATATATATATATATATTTCATAATCAATGGCTTTCCTCTTGGGAAACGTGGTTTTGTAAATGTGATTAACATTTTAAAATATTTTCATCGTTAGAATGCATATTACTGTGACAAAATTATTAGCTGTAAATTTTAGAAAATAAAATATTATTAGATCTCCCCTGTTGTTTCTCTTAGCAAGAATACTATTACAAATATAAAGCGCACGTTTTTTTTTCAACTAATTTTTATTGGGCTTTAATTGTTAATAATACTCAACTAAAAATTTTGCAAAATCATACGACAATAACATAAAGTTAAACACTATTCAGAATCGCTAAGACAATTTTTAACTAAATATGTATGTTTATATATGTGTGTGTATATGAAGAATTTATTTTGCCTATGTGCATGCATGTTATTATGCATGTGTGCATATGTGTCAAGTATCTAAGCTACAAGCACCCCACACTTATAGCCTAGATGCGTGTCATGTATTACACGCATGCATAATAACATATATGCGTGTAGTCAAAATAAATTCTTCATATATATATATATAAAGTTTTTCTACAAAACCAATATTGGCTTATGTTGTGGTTCGAATAAGTGACGCAATAGTTAATTACCCACGTTCCGAGCATAGACCTCAAGTTCGAATCACACATACTTCTCGATTTCCCTCCCCTCCCCTATCCTATAACCCCTTGTATAATATATATATATATATATATATATGTGTGTGCTTCTAGAACATATGCACATTTGTAAATTTTTATTTTGTTTCTTTGTATATTTGATTCTTTCTTATACAACTCGGGTATTCTTAAACTTGTACCATTTTATGTAATTTCTAGTCTTGTTTAGAAAGAAAATTAATTATTAGCATTCGTTACATATATCAACTTAAATAACTAAGGAAAGTATGTAATGTAATTTATTGAAAATTATCTAATAATTAGTGTTGCTCTAGAATTGTACTAGAAAGTAAAATCTCTAACTACATTAGAAATATAAGAGTTTTGTTCTAAGACCAACAATTTTTTAGTTCCTTATAATCCGAAAACAAGTCGGAAGATGAATCTCCCACATATAGAAAACATCGTCACATTTGATTTTACCATTAGAACTTTATCGTTTAACAAAATTTGTACGTAAATTAGAATTAAATAAAAGAAAATGGGTTGTAAATATATCTTATAGTAACTTGAAAATAGTGTCAAGGACTTTTTGTTCACAATGGAGATGGGAATAGTTATAGCTAGGCCCACAACTTAGGTAAAACCTGCATGAAGCCATGGACCAAACGTAGCTACTGCTCTCTTGGTTTTATAGCCTTCAATGCTAGCTTTTCTGAATGGGATCCACCTCGTGCGTCGATCAATCTCAATCTACATTCACATAAATATAAAGGGAATACTTAATTATAACCATTTTTAGATGTTAGTATCGATAAGTTCGGTTACTGCACATCAGTTGTAAGATGAGACACATGAGATAAAACATTTATTGAATTTTGTGTTTACACATAAATGGAACTTGTATTTAATTTTGTTGAAATTGAAAGTTTTTTGATTGGAAAAGGTATTCCTCTTGTATTTCCTATTTTCCTCTAATAGATAGGCGATGTGATCATCGATCATTTTATAAGAAGGAAATGATTAAAAGCAAAACTTTAACCATAAAAAATGATTTGTACATTAAGACTTTAGAAGAAAGAACATAATTTACACGTTTAGGCTTTTTCGGATCAGAATTGTCTAATGCAATTTCTGAAACAGAAAAATTACCAAGTAGTTGATATATACATAATTGCTTTAAATGTCAAGTGAGAGTGGTAGTTATAACTACATATGACTTTTTTCTTAATCACAATTTTACAATTAGTATAAAATTTCGTGTGTTAACACTTCAAGAAAAAAGTATCGTGTAACGAGTTTCTTCTAGAAGAAGAATGGCCTATTATAAAACGTTTGCATGCTAAATTTTAGAGATGACTATCAGATAGCTCTCTCTTTGTGGAAGAAAACATTTGATTTGTAATTAACTTGGTGTAGAATATTGTCAATTTATGTAAGTCGATGTTTGATTCTCATTATTAATATTGATTTATAATAAGAAATTATAATGATGTGAAATGAGTGGTATAGATGATAAAAGTTTAAAATTTGTGGTTATAAATAAACAGTTGTCAAATCAGTAGTAGGTGAAATTATAAAGAGAATTGATAAAAAGAGTATCAAACAAGCTCTTATAATTAAAAAGTAAATTCTTCATTTCTTATGTTTTTTTTTCTCCCTGTAGAAGATGGAATGCAATTCTCTAACAAAAAATGAAACATGATTTATGGATTAGACCAATATATTGTGTAACTCAATTCCTCAAAATGGGGTTGGCCATTACTGGTAGGTCCCAAAAATCACATGTAGATTTTCTCATGTGGCGTATATAGGAGACCGATAAGTGTTTCAAAAGTTTTGTTATAAAACCTTCAAAGGGTTTTTGAATATTACCATATATTTAAAACTCATTTATTTATTTTTAGAAACGAAAAACGAATAAAATGTTCATATTTGAGTTACTGATACTTTCACATCATAAGTATAATCAAGGTGAATAGACGGAAGTGACTTGTTTTGATTTATGTAATATTATTGACGTGACAGTGTTATGTCAGCTGCAGTAAACAGAAGAAGTAATTATTATGAAATCCATTAATTAATGTTGACTTGTGTTTTTAAAATTGGATTGTAGTGATTTGTGGCGTGCAAAGCGTGCGTGGAATCCAGTGCACGTGAGTTTTGGGCATACGAGGAAAACAAAGCGAATCGTTTGTAAAGTTGTCTCCTAATTGGCGCTGAATCCAACGACAAATTACTATTGAGCCAGCCATTAACGTGGACTAGTTTATTATTAGTAGTGTCTTTTTTTTCCATGTTCATATATGCAACTGGAAATTCATTGCCCAATATGGACATCTTGTGGCACACAAGATGTTGCAAGGAAATGTCAATTACCACTTAATAAAAAGATATTTTAAATGCTAGTCCCATAAAGTTAAATATTTGACCATCGTTATCTGAAGATTAGATCAGTCACTATCAAATTGGTCATGAGTCTCTGACATTTTTAGAAAGTGTTTGATTCTCTTTATGAAAAGACATTATAATCTCAACAACCGTTGATTTGATAACTTCTTATTTATAACTATAAATTTCAAACTTTTATTAAATCTACACAACTCATTTCACTTCATTATAATTTCTCATTATAATTTAAGTTGAATAAATAGATTCAAACAACCACTTATATTTTTTTTATACACAAACGAAAATCATAAGAGTAAGGGGTGTCCCCAACATAGAATTTGGTGAATTTTATTGGATTTATGAATTTTTATGGATTTTATAGATTTTGGCAGAATTCCTCATATTCCAATATGGATTTTAGTGGATTTCAATAGATTTTTGTAAAATTTGTTGCATTTAATTTAAAGAATTTAATAGATTTAAAATTTCATCTCGTTTCAACCATCCTCGATCTAAAATATGAACTAATGGAAAAGGAATAACTCAATTGCGAAGTAATCATTTATAAAATTATGATTTAAGAATTTACTAGCATCGTTTTAATATCTCAGTTTAAACCTTGAGCAACTTTTTTTATTTTATTATTTATTACTCAATACATTTTGCAAAGTTAAATGTGGACTTGAGAAGAGAGTAATAATAAAAATATAATAAAATTAACTTCTTACTTGATCATCAAAAAATAAATGAAGAAAAAAATATTCAAACTATATGCTTAAACAATATATAAAAAATATACAAACTTGTTTTTTCCCCTGCTAAAAAATTATTCATATATTTTTTAATTGAATGAACAAAAATTGTTAAATTATTAGAGGAAGCTCATAACTTCTTTTTAGATAGTTGTAACTTTTAATTCAATCTCCATTTTTGTTATTGAGCACTGATATATTATTGTAATTATTGTTTATTTTTAGTTATGTTTTCTTTTTTTGGGAAGCAATTCCAAGTCTAAATTTATTCGCAATAATTTCATATGTCTTGATAAAATCTAGGAGCCATGAGAAGAAGAAAAATTACCTTGTGAAAGGTAGAGATGAAGGTTGAGTTTAGAGAGGATGAATGACACGTGTATTTTTCATTTTGTCTTTCTGGTTATTCATTGTTTATTTTTTTATAGAAAAGAGGAAAGAATTAGAATTCCAAGTGTCATGCATGGATTTGTAGAAGAATTTTTTATTCATATTTATGCCTTTGAAATCCACCAATATTAGGGAATTGTATGGAATTCTGAATTCAATCAACTTCCATTTTGGGGACATACACTAAAAAGATTTGGAATCTACTAAGAAAGAGAAAATGTCACGAATTTTATTGATTGAATGATGGTAATGAATTAAAACGGTACATATCAGCGTTTTTTATATAGAGAGAACATACACGGATAACCTAATAATTAAAAAAAATAAGTAAGATAAAGAAAAGAAATTAAAATCATGGTGAAATAAGGAAAGCAAAAATTATGGTGATTAACATAAAAAAAGTAATAAATAAATAAATAAAATAATTGTATTTTAGAGCTTGTTTGATGCTCTTTATTTGGGTAATTTATAATGAAGAGAGAGGTAGCATGTGTATTGGAAATATAAAAATGTGTTAAATGTGTGGTTGTAATTGAGCAGTTGTCAAATCAAATGTTAAATCAGTGGTATGTAAATTTATAAATGGAGAGAATAAAGATGATCAAATAAGGTTTAACTCTACTCGAAAATCGTAATTTGTCTTGCACCACCGTAAGATAAAGTTAATATTGAATGATTATTGCACGATGGATCGATATTGACCAGCATAAGTTAATCCGTTCTAATAGATGCGACGCCTCGTATGGGTATGGGGCAGCAAAATTTGAAGAATCGTATCTTATTTGAAATAGGTCACATAAGTATGTACCAAACAAATCTATGAGGACCAACATGTCAACTCCTTTTAGCATCTCTGTCAAATAGGTTGTTACAATCTACGGATTTGTTGCTTCATGCAATGAGCAATTTATTTTAATTATCATCTTGCTGACCTCAATTGAGAGTTTTATCTTAATTCTTGTTCTTTTGCTTTTAAATGTTGTACCTTGTAAACATCATGATAAATTTTTTAAGACATTAATATTAATCAATATATATATTATTATATTTATAAATACGATAAATAGTAATACCAGCAACATTCTACAAGACTTTTATTCTTTTCATATATCTCTCTAAAATTACTCTAAACTATAGACCACTTTCCTTGAAAAAATGAATACTCAAAATATGCGTTATTTGTTTAATAAATTATTGCTGTATTATTAGTTTATTGAAATTTTACTGTATTTAGTAGAATACAAAATTACATATTTAAACTCATTTTTTTGACGCCATATATTTAAACTCATTTCACTTCACCGTCACCGTGTATTTTGTAAGATTTTTGAGTTAGAAGCATGGAAATGGCTAATCGTCCAACTCTCGACAGCCCGAATCCTAGCCAAACTTCTCCACGAGGAGGAAGAATACCGGGTCAAGCTGATTCTTTCTAAATGGGTCGAGTTCGTCGACTCTCCAACAAGCTATCCATGCCCGGCTCACATCGAGCCCGACTATTGGACTCCACTAAGGTGGCTAAACCATTTCTAAAACCGTTAATATTCTGAACATGACGCGTTAATTAACACAAAAATTTTTAAAACTATAAATTGTATTTAGCTCATGTTATGCCCTATTTCTATAGGTTTTTTTTATAATATAATAATTTGAGAGGTATCTAAGATTTGATCTGTAAAGTAAAATTCTATGGGGAAAAGTGAACGGATGCTGCTATCGCTTGTGAGCCACTCTAAGTACAAATACTTTGGCAACAACTTAATGTGGAAGATTGAGGATTCAACTTTGGTGCTTGGTGGTTATAGCATCAATGTTATTTCGCAATCTTCTTGTTACAAATGCAAGTAAAATTTGATAGAGTTTGTGTTTGATATATTACTTGAGCTATAGTCCAAGTGGGCTTATAAGTCGAGCTCGTGGACTCTCCAACAAGTTACTCCACTCAGGCTAGCTATTAAGTCATTTTTATAGCGTGTGCTTCAATGAGTATATGCATTGTTCGACATAATTTCTTTTTATTATTCTGATTTAGCCATAGAAGATATAGTATGTACTATTGTTCTGTAATTTTTTTTTAAAGAATTAATTTAGAAAGAACATGTATGCAGTAAAATTAAGCGAAAATAATTGTATTCGGCTCATGTTATGCACTATTTCTAAAGGATTATATATATATATATATAAAAGAAAGAGCATATGACATACTTATGTGTCACAATTTCATAGGATGATGATTAAGCATCTAACGTTTGATCCGAAAGAAAATGTCACAAAGAATAGGTGAATATATGCATTTATTTCCTGTGAGCCACTCCAAAATATTTTTGTTTTTATTATATTTTGTCTTTATTTTTTCTTTTGATATATATACAGACACACAAACAACCCCAAGCGCGTAATCTATAATAATAGGAAAAAAAACAGTGTTAAAATATTTTAGAATCGCATCTACAATTATGTTTCACCAATTGTTCTTGCTTCACAATCTTATCTTATCTCTAATGGTACGGTACTAGGAAGTCATTGTCAACTTACAATTTTAAACGAATAGCTATGTAAAAAAAAATTATAATATTGTAGAACTACTAAAAACTCACTATCTTCAGCTAATAGAGAATCCACGTGTGTTTTCAAGGGTAGCTCCAATTTAACAATAAATTAGGCCTTTGAATCTACATGTCGGTTTTTAATTTGACCACAGGGTATGGTAGGTGCTCCTAAAGTATCAGAATTTCGCTCGTAAAAATCTCCAGAACTCAAATCAATCGCATTACTAACATACCCGGTTCAAATTCAAATGACTATCAAATTCAGATTCAAATACTCCTAAACTTCAAATTCTATGCAGAACTCAATAACTGGATTTTTCAATTTAAAGGGGCAAAAAGAATAAGATTTTCTCTTATTTATTATTTTTTGTCAATTATTTTGGTTATTCAATTATTGTCTATATATTTTATTTTCCCTTTTATTGAATGGATCCACAATAGTGGGTACAATATTTTGGACCACTGATTATCTACGTAGCGCCGCACGGGGTACGCAAGGACTAGAAATAATATGAAAGTTTGAACCTCAAGACACCCGTCTAGCAAAGTAAGCCCTATAAACTCCACATGATATCGGGCAAGGTTGGTTCGTCCCATTTCGCACCTGTGTAGACTCAGTTACATTTCTCGGGGATACTAGTCATCGACTTTTTCAGCTGCAGTAATTTCAAAAAATAATTTTTCTAAAGAATATGATCCATCTGCATGTGTAAAAGCATCGGAATAATACCTTTAGTGTGTAATTATTCCCATGATTGTCTGTTATGAATTCCTAACTCCTCACCCTTTAATTTTCTCCAATATCTTTCTAAGTCTTAGAATTCCACTGGTGAATGGACACACTTAGAAATCCTCCAAAAACCCGACACAAAAGCCAAATCGAAGAGAATCAAAATTATCTTCGAAGAGTATTAAGAGGCGCGGCTTCTCCTGAGTTTAGGAAAACTGTCTTGCTCCACCTTTAATTCTTAGAGGAAAAGAAATTCTGTTATAAGACATTGCATTCCTTGAACTTAGAGGTGGGCATCTCGCTCTCAAAACCGGCTCAAAGTGGAACCCGCAACTCGACTCGAACCGTCTAGTAACAAATATTATCTACATTAAATAATATTTAGTATGTTTAGCAATAAATATTATCTACATTAAATAAGGTTATATTGGAAAAATTATTTTTAGAATTTGCTTTTCCAATAAGTTTTTTTTAAATCTCTGTGAAAAAGTAAACTGAACTATATAACTGAGATGGGGGATTATATAATTAAAAGGAAAGTGGCATATGTTAGTGGGACAGACGAAAATATAACAGAGCGCGTGAGAAAATACTTTTTTTTAAAAAAAAAGCAAATTTACAAAATAAGACAATTTTACCATTTTAGCCCTATATATTATGTAATTGAAGAAAAAATAATATCAGAGATAAGATGATAAATATAGTGTATTACGTAAAATATATAGGACTTGAGAGTATTACTGTATTACTATTGTTCTAAAGTAATACAGGACCAATCCCGTCCATCTAGTCATTCCATCCTCTCTCACATGGCAATGAAGAGGGTTATTTTTGTCTTATTCAGTTTATTGTCCAAATTCCCGTGGCGTGTAAAGCGTGCATGGAGTCTAGGCGCTTGACTTGATACATTTGGAAAAAATCGTTAACTCATTCTATTTTTAAAATGATTACGATCGAGCTTGCTTTATTTTTTATTTTTTATTATTTTTTTTGACAAGATTAAGTTTTGGGTGATTATATCTACACCATATTTTTTACTAATCACATCACACTTTTAATATTTACTAGATTAACCATCAATTAATTGACCAAATTAACCACCACTTTAATACATATTTTCTTTCTCTTTCAATATTTTGTACGCTATACACATCCAAGAAAACTTCGCTCCCACCTCCGTTTGGTTGATGCCGCAGCAACCTTTGCTCTTCCACTTGTCAACCCCATGATTTTTAATTTTTCATTACCACTCTTCTCTTTCTTTTCTGCACCACCGCCTTTCTATTTCTTTTATTTACTGCAGCCGTCACCACCCTTCTGCTTATCATTAGCGCTCACCTTCTCTTTCTTTTCTCTACCGTAGTCCTCCGGCACCACCCTTATCCTTCATGTCTCTGCTGCTTTCTTTTTTCAACGGCAAAATTTGTATTTTTCTCTTCAAATGCTTTTTTAGACTTTCAGCTAATACCTTCACATCCATGGCACCGGACCACTAGCTACAGTCACCAAATCCATTTTCCCTCTATATTTTCATGTCCCCGTACCCCGTAACATAACTTGGCACTCCATAATAAAATATTACACACGCCAGATAGATCTGGATATAAAAAAGAAGAGAGAATGAGAGTGTCGTCGGTGGGGGGAATGATGGGCTGATTGTCTATGGGATAAACATAAATATATGGCCATTCAAATTAATATTTTGGAGAGATTGCGGAAAACAATTTTGGGACATTAGCAGTGGAGAATTGATTTTGAATGATATTCAAGATTATCTTTTCCTGTTGAATGTGGTGGCTGGAGGTGGGACTCGCCGGCGATGAAAAAGCCGTGACGGTTTTATGTTTATTCATAATTTCATTTTTTTTAATTGTAATGCTAAGTAGTGATTTTAAGTGTGGTGTTGACATAAAAATCACTTTTTAGTTGGTGTGTATTTAAAATGAAATTATGAATAAACATAAAACCGTCACGGCTTTTTCATCGCCGGCGAGTCCCACCTCCAGCCACCACATTCAACAGGAAAAGATAATCTTGAATATCATTCAAAATCAATTCTCCACTGCTAATGTC
>CAVNYN010203410.1:0-30509 GCA_963692815.1 Nyctanthes arbor-tristis | reverse complement strand
GCTCAAATCAATATAAAGATTATAACTCACTATTTTCTTATATGTTATAAGATGTAAAAACATATATACTATAGGGATGGGTATAAAAGTATTAAATTTGTGGTAGTTTCAATGACATGTTTACACCATATGCACAACTCTACTCCCATTTGCGAGCACGATCCAACTCCCAGCTTGCCCTGCCTTTCAATTGTTATAACTCAAAATATCTACAAAAATTGTAATAAATGGGGAGTGAGTACAACGTACTCAGTGAATAACATAATCCTTTAATTCACCTTTCGTTTAGGAAACTCATTTCCAAGAAAATACATTGCATGTACTTCAATGCACAAAAAGGGCCCTATCGCTAGTTAAACTACTACCCGTGGTGCGCGCCAGATTCATATCAATTCAATTAAGTGGATCCACAATGAACCCCAATAGATCCATACCGAGATTCCAATTCAAAGCAAACACCACACTAATCTTCTGTATTCCGGGATCATTGAATAGGTTATAGTGTATGAAAGAATTCAGAATGGCTAAGGCCATACAATCACAAAGCAATTCAAAACGGTTAGAACATTAACTAGCGATACAAATGCAATAAACCAATCTTTCTTTCAATAATAATGTATTCAAATCTATGTTTGTCTAATCTAAATCATCAATCAAATACACACTTATCTTATCAAAACTTTATGCATGTAGAAAATGAATCAAAGTATTAGGTTACCACCTCAAATATTCTTCGAATAATCCACGTGAAGAAGTATGCTTAAAGCCTTGATATTCCTCAATTAAAGCTATCTTTCAAGCTATAATCTTTCCATATATGGTAAGGAACTATTTTCAAAGGACAAATAGGTATTTTGACGGGTTTTTATCGGTTTTCTCCTTCCCTAGACCATTTTGGACGAATTTTGGGGTTCGGGAGAGAAAAGGGAAAATGGTTTGAAAAAAAATGAAACTCTTAGCCCTTATATATAATAGTTAGGATTTAGCTAATTTTAATAACTTTTGAGTTCTACCAACTATATCGTGACAAGTGGCGCCAATCATATTGTGATAAGTGGCGCCGATCACATCGTGACAAGTGGCGCAATGTGGCGCCGCATACTTGGCGGGAAATTGCCCAATAAGTCCTTTTCCTTGCATTATCTCTCAATTAAGTTCACACTCTTTAGTTCATGTCAATTAAGTCATTACACTTTAGTTTATGTCAATTGTCAACCAAATTCTTTCTTTAGCGTCAATTCAATAACAATTTTCAAGCAATCTTACAATAATATTCAAGTAATTCTTTCAAAACTACAATTTCGTTGCTTACCTTAATTTGTAGAAATTTTCGGGATGTTACAGCTTAACAATGTTTCCTTCGTGGGCTTAACAATGTTTGAAGATGCCATGATTCGCATTGGGCCTCCAGGGGCCCAACTATATGAATAGTGTTTCAGCTTAAAAGAAGAGTCCTAGCCCACATATTTTTACGGAGAGTCCATCAAAAAGGCCCAGGTATATTTTGTATATAAATATTCACTGTTCACGTGCACATTCCCCTAGACATTCTTTAACCTAAATTTACTTACGTCATATACTACTATTCTAAAAGCCTCCCTTACTCTTACGCCGGAGGCGCTTCGGAGGTACGCCTCCCAGCCTTCTTTTGCAGGTCGAGGAAGATTGGGCAGAGGCATAATCTCACGAAATTTTATTCATAAAGACGAATTTGACTTCGCAATCTTGATTCAATAAGTGGTACACATGGTTGACGGAATATTTTAGTTAAGTGTAAAAATGAAGGTTTTAAGGAAATAACTCAAAGAATCTTTGGAAAAATCAAGTTAAAGATGTGAGTAGCTAATGCTTTGATTCCCTCTTTGCATTCATAGAGTTTTGATTGAAGTATTTCATGAAATGGATATGTATTTTCATATATGGAAAAAGAAGATTGATTGATTACATTTGAATCACAGTTTCTCTACTCGTTTTGTATGGAATTGTCTTGAATTGTTCTCACACTATGACTTGTCTAATGATCCCGGGATAAGGAAGATTAGTATATTGTTTGCTTTGAATTGGTTGGAATTCCGGTAGGGTCAACCGAGATTCGGATGTGGATTCACTTAATTATACATGGCCATAATTGAATTCGTATGAATTTTGCGCAGATTATGGGTAGTAGTTTAACTAGTGATATGGCCTATTTGTGCATTGAATAGTTTTCTTGAAAAGAAATCTTTATAATAAAAGGTGAATCAAAGAGTTTTGTTACTCACTGAGTACTTCGTCGTCACTCCATTCTTCTATAACTTTTGTAGATGACTGAAGATATGATATTTGAAAAGCAAGGCAAGCCACGAGTTGGAGCATGCTCAAGAGCGGGAGTAGAGTTTTGCATGTAGTAGAAACCTTTTTTTGAAGCGACTACGAATGCAATTATGAATTTAATACCTTTTGTATTAATAAATATACTTACCTCTCTATAAATGTATTTCTATTAATTGAAAAATAACTTTTTAGTATGATAACTTCCCAATAATTTGTCTTAGCTAAATTAACCTTGCTTGCTTTGGTAATCAATGAAATATTTGTATTAATACAACTTGTTATGTTCTTTGTATTTTATTAGAAAAACAAATTTTAATGATTCTTTAAAATATAACAACTTGTTACTTTAAGTAACTAGCCTTGTGAAGTCAAAAACAATTTTATTCATTTTGTCCTTCTCGTCTCCGCTATTTGTATTGAAGCTTCCGCTATGAAGATTGTTAATTAAATAGAAGATCTTCCAAAAATATTGTAAAATTGTCGGGAGCGTGACAGATGCAGTTGACTTTGAGAATGTTGGGCACTTAGGGGAGGATACAGTTGGCTTTGGACATAGGGATATCGAAGAGTGGTTTTTAAGTCAGACGCTTACAATATCATTCACCCCGCCTTAGAGCTAGAGCCCTAATCTTCTGAAGGCCTTTTTTTTGGAATGGATCATTGCTCTTAGCTAGGATTTGGAGGATTGTTAGTCTTGTGCCACTGGTTGAAGTGCTAATTGGGTAGTTCACTTGTTAGCTTGGTGTGCTTTAGAGGATAGTTTAAATCATATTTCGGTGGCTTTACCCCAACTTTCATTGTACAAGCTCTTGATCTTGACAGTGTGAAATAAAGATAATAAAAGTTTGAGTTTGCCAAGAAAAGAAAAAAAAATTATTAAAGTGGAATAATTAATAAATAAATAGTAAAAGAATGATCTTAAATCTACATTTTCGAATTCAATACTATTTGAATGAACTTTTCTAATGCCCTCGAGGCACAGCTCATTTGGACAGCAAATCAACGCAAAGGCTCACTTCTAGTGACAGGGTGGGGGTTTGCAACCCACTGAACACACATAGATTCAATTATCAACTTATGGTGCAGGAAGTGTGGCAGAGGGTCCTTTGTGCAGGAAGGGGATGCAGTTGGCTTTGGACACAGAGATATCGGAGAGTGGTTTCTGAGTTAGACGCTTACAATGTCATTCGCCTCGTCTTAGAGCCAGAGCCCCAATCTTCTGAAGGCCCATTTTTTGGAACAGATCATTGCTCTTAGCTAGGATTTGGAAAATTGTCAATTTCATGCCACTGGTCAAAGTACTAATAGGGTAGCTCACTTGTTAGCTTGGCGTGCTTTATAGGATAGTTTAAATCATATTTGGGTGGCTTTACCCCAACTTTCACTGTACACGCTCTTGATCTTGAAAGTGTGAAATGAAGATAATAAAAGTTTGAGTTTGCCAAAAGAAAGGAAAAAAATTATTAAAGTAGAATAATCAATAAATAAATAGTAAAAGAATGATCTTAAGATCTACATTTTCAATTCAATACTATTAAATGAACTTTTCAAATGCCCTCGAGGCATAGCTCGTTTGAACAGTAAATCAACACAAAGGCTCGCTTCCAGCGGCAAGGTGGGGGTTGATACCCACTGAATGCACATGGATTCAATTATCAACTTATAGTACAGGAGGTGTGGCAAATGGTCTCTTGTGCGCAGAAGTGTACAGTCTGCGGGGGGAATCAGGGTCTATTCGAGGCGTATCCCGTGATTTACCTCCTCTAGGGTTTTAGAGGCAGGGTCCTGGATGCCTAGGATTAGTTCAGCGCAAGTTGGGATACCTGTTAGCTATTACCAATAAAAAAAAAATGAACTTTTCTAAATTTTCGTGTAAATAGGAAAAAAGGTTATTTTTGTGGAACGGATATAGTACATACCATAACATATACATGTTGAGTCTATATAATAATAAAAATAAATACTTTTATATTAGCTTAATTTCACATATTTATATTTAAAACTGAAATTTGTAAAACTAATATTCAAACACATGATATTGATCCTTTTTATATTTGAGTTTGTGGTTCAAATAAATGTTATAATGGTTAAGTTCACACGTTTTGAGCAAGAGATACCAAGTTTGAATCACACATATCCCCTTCCTTTTTCTACCTCTCCCTTGCATAGAAAAAAATGTTTGCACTCGTAAGTCTAAATTAGTCCATCTCAAAATGAAATCTGACTATCCCAAAGTGAAGTCAAAATCCATGAACAATATACCCAACAATGTTATGAGATAGGTCCATTGAGTTGCCAACTTATCACTTCCTTTTTTATTTTATTTGTTTTTCTTAAAAACACGGTAATATATTTTATAATTTATCATTATGCTACAATGAAAAAAAACTTCTTTGATAATTGTACGAATTGTGCATCGTCGTGGTATTATTGCAGTGTGATTTTATAAGCCCTAGTACGTTGTTTTTCTCTTCGTCTCCCTATTTTTCCCCCCACAATAAATAATTACTCAAATTAAGTTTGATTTTCATGAAGTACTAGCTTATTTAAAAATCCAACTTGGAAGAGCACTCTATAAACTTGCAAACTCATGAACAATTGGAGTTGATTTCAGCCAAATTTTATATAAAGTTTAGCAAAGTTGGCTTGTGAGTCTATTTTAATACTTCCCCTCAAAATCTATATTAAGTATTGTAACTTTAGATTTAGTATATTGTAACTTCAAATTTACAATATAAAGTATCAACACATTTAAACTATACAAGTCAAGATCAATTTCTAATAATATCCTTATTAGCATAAACTCCATATTATTATTCAAATAGAATAGAAAGCAAAAATTATAAAAATGTCACAATCAAACTCCAGTGACCTTCAAAATTATATATTAGGAGCTTGTTTTATTTTCAGTGCTTGTCCAATTTTAGATAAATTATAATGAGGAGATATATAGAATGTGTATTGAAAATTTAAAAATATTTGAAATTAGTGGTTGTAATTAAGTAGTTGTCAAATTAAATATCAAATTTATAGTAAGTAAAATTATAATTCGAGAGAATAATGAGGATCAAACAAGAGCAAATAAATGGAATTATACTAATCTTTATCCAAAAGCAAATGAAAATATCTGAATATTATCCCAACAATGAGAGAGAGAACGAGAGAGAAAAGAAGCGAAAAGTGAAATTCAAAAAGACAAAAAACCAGTCTTTGGTCCGTAGCTTATTCTGCACCCGGCACCCCCTCCCCGCCCACCAACCACCGTCGACCGATCTCTCCGCCGTGCAGCTCCTCTTCATCTCCTGCGGCGGTACTGTATACTGTCTGAAAACGAAGAGGCAGGTCTATCTCCAAAACACAAACATTAATGTTAAAGAGGTATGACTATATGTCTGTGTTTGTAGAATTATATTAGTTTCAGGGTTCTAATTTTTTTAATTCTCGCGTTTTTTGTTCTGGGTTTCATGTTTAGGGTGATCGAACACTGCATAAGGTTTATCGTATTCAATAAACATTCTGAAATTTGGGATTTTCCTAATTTCCAAAATGTTGTTAAAAGATTTTATCATGTGCTTACTTGTTACATATACTTCGTGAACCTTGGTTTTGGGTCGAAACTTTATTTCTCAGGCACCGTAGCTCTGTGCCCATACGACCATGCCAGTGGTTAGCTGTTCTGAAGAGCGTGTTTGGTCTCTAACAGAAACGATCAGTGCTTATACGGAGAATTCTTGGAGCCTACAGGGTTTAGCTCTTTTCCAAATTCTTCTTGGTAGTTTTTGATGCAATAGGGTCAATGGATCGTGCCTTCAGAATTTGCCAATTGGCTCAAGGAGGATCATTTCATTGTTTTGACTTACGCTGTGGTTTTAGAAAGCAAAAGAACATACATGTTGTTACCCATATGTACGAGTGTGATTCATTTATGTGATGGAAGGAGCTAGGTGGAACATTTGGTTTAAGTAATTGTCGTACAAGATTATGGAAGAAATGGTTAGTTGTTTAGATGGATGTTATCTTTCCTTATTACTAATTTATGATGTTGAAATCTTTCCGGTTTTCTCTGAAGTTTTTTTAAACTGCTCACGTAAAAATTGAGAAATGTCTCACTTTAAAAAATATAGAAGTGATTTCTTCAGGTAAAAAATAAAAAAATAAAAAATAAATAAGACGGAGAAAAAAATCTTTCTTTTTGGTGGAGGGGGTCCTTGAGATGCTTTATTTCCTCCCTCTTCACTCTTGGTGCTGCTAGTTTGGGACCTTGATTTAATGAAGTTGTGGAGTCTGAACTGGACACTATTCCTTAATAAAATGCAGCTAATAAAACACAACGTTATACAAAAATATTGATTTTTATCTGCCATAAATCCTGAATGTCTGCAGTTTTACACTTTTTGAACAAACAGCAAAACTTGGTTGCCTTTTGAAGAAATAAGAATTGGTTGTCTTCTTCTGGATTGTAAATTAAAATTGACCATCATTTCCGAATGAGTATAAAAAGAAAAGCAGTCAATGTTGTAATCATAAATTATTGCGATAGCTTCATCAATTTGGATTTTGAACTTCATAGTGTTTGGGAATTGATTGATAAGATTATATCTGAAAAATATATGTTACAGAAAGTAGACTACAATTTATGTAGAGAGCCAGGGACAAGTAGATAATCATACAAACTTCCACAGAAACTGAAAAAACAAAGCTGTGCAGCTACTTGTCACCTATATGGTTCTCTTTAAAAGTTAGAAATATCGAAGATTTACGCAATTTTTTTTCTTTAGCCACTATGATGGTGCTGAAACATATAAAAAATTATTATGCAGGCTTATTCTGCAGCTGGGTTTTCATATGATTCCTGGACCATCTAATTGTCAAATTTGGTGATGCCTTCATTTTCAGATATCCTTTTGTCGATAATCAAGAATTAATATGCAGAATCTATCCAAGAATACTTCTTTGAGATTAACGTCTCAGAAGTCTCTTCGTCGCCTGGGATTATGTTCTCAAATAACAACTGGGCAGCAAACGTCCCCAGTTGTCTTCCCAGAAAAACGCAATAGAGGAAAGACTTCCACATGTGGTGACAACACCATCAACAATGATGATTCTAAGAAAGCCAAAAGAGAGGAAAACAGGATCGACATTGGGGATGAACAGTCTGATTTACTTGGATATGAAGTATTTTCTGGGAAACTGGCTTTGGATAAAACTAAATCTAGCAAGTATTCTGAGGTACAAGTTTCAACAGACATTACAAGCCAGGACGCAATTGATGCTAAATTGACAAGCAAGGCCCTGGTCTGTGGTTCTCAGGTGTTGCGCCTAGAAGATGTGATCTCGGTAAAGTTCTTAGATGTATCTTATTTTGGCCAAAGTTTTGTTTCTTTGTTCAAATTTTGTTTCAACTTCTTTCTTTCTTTTGCAGGTGTCTCATTGTGTTGGTGTAAGACATTTTACTGTACATTCATATCCTTTTAAGAAAGGATTTGTAAAAAGAGGCAGAAGTCGAAAAGACTACCGCTTCCTAGCTTCTAGCTCTGATTATGCTCTCCAGTGGGTCAATTCACTTGCTGATCAGCAGTGCTATGTGAATTGCCTGCCTCATCCTATGGCTTCTAAAAAGCAGGGCTCAGAATTAATTTTCAGTGAATTTCCTCCTGAATCATATGTAAGATGTAAAACTCCACCAAAGATGCTTGTAATTTTGAATCCTCGGTCAGGGCGAGGACGTTCAAGTAAAGTTTTTCATGACATGGCCGAGCCAATATTCAAAGTAAGTTGTTATTGTTGTTTAGCATCCAAATAAAATGGTAATTGCATTTATTAGACTTGCAATGTGACTTTTGAATTATTGGTTCATGATACCATCACATACCATGAATTATATGTATAGCAGTTTTTCTGGCGACGTTTGGGATTGCGAAATAGATTATCAGCATCACTAATTCGTGGATGGTTGGTGGGTTTGAAGTGTATTGTTGTGATATGGTAATAAAATTCTTACGAAACACAGACACACACACAAAAAAAAAAAAATAAAAAAAATAAAAAGCCATAATGAAAATGATATTACTATCAGTTGCATTTTGTGCATGCCTTGGAGCGGTAAATGCGATTTTTAACAGATGTTAAATATCATGATAATGCAAAAGGCATTTGGCATTTAGGCTGAGGAACTGAAAGGTGTATACTAGTCCTACTGAAAATTTAATGTGCAGAGCCAGAAAGAAAATGCAATTTGAGAATGCAAAAGAAAATTTAGTTGGGGAGAGGACGGATGAATATGGAGTTGAAGTGGGTGCCATATTAATCCCTTTCTTCCCACGTTGATTTTAACATTGAAATTTGACCACAAGATATGTTGCTTCAGTTGCTTCATTACTTCAAGATATTACTCTTATAAACAAGAAAATACGACAGTGAACTGGGTCAAGTTTACAGTGAACTGGGTCAAGTTTGTTCATATTTTACTTGTACTAGCCTACTAGGAGAACAATATCTTCATTGGAAGGTTTTCTTATATTTGGAGAAATGTTCATGATATGTTTTGGGCTGAATTGGGAACAACTAATACCGAACTGTAATTTCTATGGATTACGTAATGCCATAAACAGGTAATTTTGTATATATGAAGTGAAAACTGACTATTGAATTGGAATACAATGGGTTACAGATGTCTTAAGCTCTTGAGTGGCTTGCTCTCCCAAATCTCTGGATATATCTCAGACTCTGTGACACCTTCTATGCACAAATAGATGTTCACTTTATTAGCACTCTGCCCAAAATACTCCTGAAATCTTACGATACCAAGCATTAAACCAGAACTGGCATTTAGGTGCGCATTAGTTTACTGATGATGCTGAATTATTAAAGTTTTTGTCCTAGGTTTTTCTACGTACATCCATCTGCTAATATGTGCTTGGAAAATGTGCTTGGAAAAGTAAGAGTGGTACTTTTTACTACTGCTTCACTGATGCAACCTTGTCACGGGAATTAGTTATGCATGAAATAGAGTTTTAATCTCTCAAAGGCTCAAATCACATTAATATGCAAACTAATCTTCTCTGAAATCATTTTTATGATATCTCATTTGTTGTCCTTTTCTGCCTGGAAAAACACCAACAGGAGAAAAATGAATTATGAATGCAAATACTTTGTTGCTACATTTGCAGTTTTGCTAAGCAAAATTGTTTCATTTGGTCTCCTTTCTCTAATTCAAGAGCATGAAATTTGGATATCTTCACAAAGACGCCTGCAAGCTTTCTCATTCCCTTATTCTATCCTCATTTATGGAGATTTGGTGTAGTTGCCACCAGATAACTGTAAAACAGGGTTCTTTGGAATTAGTTCACTTGTGTTTGCTAATTGTCACATACAACTATACAATGAATTTTAGTTTTATCTTCATAGATGGTGGCTGAACAACTACAATATTTTACTTCTATTAAGTATGTTATACTACATTTATGCATCTCAAGTAACTGGCTCATGTATTTTTATTGTTGATTTATGATCAAAGCTATGTTTTATCGACGTGCTATTTAACAGCTTGCTGGGTTTGAGCTGGATGTTGTCAAAACAACTTCTGCCGGTCATGCTAGAAAACTTGCAGCGAGTGTTGACTTCAGTATGTGCCCCAATGGTATTTTCTTTTCCTCTTTTCTCTCTGTAATAAGCATTTGCCGTAGATTAACTAATTATATTCACTATCTATTTGATATTTATGTTCTTGTAGGTATCATATGTGTTGGAGGTGATGGACTTGTAAATGAGGTTAGCAAAGTCACATTTCATTCAAATTCCTTGAATGCCGAATACTTTGCAAAACATATTTGGTGCTAGAATTGTTTTAAAACTGCCAAATCAGCAAAGCAGCAAGCTTGCTGATTTGGACTTTGGGCATGGACTGATGCATATATCCATTGATGAATGTACATTTCATACTTCTAGAAAGTGTGATATTTTTGGGTGGAATGCATGTGAATTCTAGATTTTTATGTACCACTGATTTGACAACTGCTTAATTACAACCACATATTTCAACCATTTTTACATTTTCAATACGCATTTCACCTCTCTCCTCATTATAATTTCCCTAAATTTATGCAAATAATGAGAATCAAAGAAGCTTTAAGTAGTTCTACAAGTGTTGTTGCTAACTTGGTAAACTATCAATTTGTAAGTATCCTACCATAAAGGTAGTGTTCTTTCTTTGAGATGGAATTCTGCAATAAAAATATAGAAATGATTCAAAGACTCAGTTAAATTGGCTATACGTATGAGGTAGTTTGAACCAATTTGTTATTTTGATGGGAAAGAGCTGATTATGCGAAAGGATCATGAAATCAGTTTCTCCACGTACACGCATCGCAATAAAAATAGGTCAAGTAAATAATATGCAATAATACAGACATGAATCTTATAAAACCTGTCAATTTCATGTGATCTGAGCTCAGAAAAACTTTTCGGTTCCTATAATCCTGCTCATCCGTTCGAGTTAGTTTAAAAACTCAATCCCAGCTTGCATTTCTAGTGTTTCCAGGCATCTTTTAGTGTAATTATTAGGAAGCTACTTAGATGCAAAGAAAGGGGTGCGTGTTTTCCATCAATCTTTCATCTTCTTTATGTGTCCTTAGTCTATCATGTTGATGAAAATGTAAGCAATGCTGATCTTTATGTTGCTCTCACTATTAAGTCATAGATTCTTCAATTTGTTTTAGGAAACTTTTGGTTCATATTTTAAGTATTGAAATTCTTCCATGGTTCTATTCTAAATGCAGGTTTTGAATGGTTTACTCAGCAGAGATAACCAAAAAGAAGCAATTTCAATCCCAATTGGAATTATACCAGCTGGTTCTGATAATTCTTTAGTGTGGACTGTTCTTGGGGTTAGAGATCCAGTTTCTGCAGCAATAGCCATAGTTAAGGTACTAGTTTTTATTTAGTCTGTTGTCCTATTTAAGGGACCGTGATACAGGCAACAAAGTTTACATAATATAGATTAGCTTCATTTTTCCATCATCCTAAGATCAATCTTTCAGATGTCGTTGAGAAAACATACGGAAGATCCACTAGTTTAAGAAGATAATATACTTGATTCTTCGTAATGGGACTCAAAATGAATGATGTTCAAGAAATGCCGCCAAACTCAAATAGAATTTATTTATTTATTTGAGGTCAAGCATACTAAATATTACATCATCATAATTCATACATTCAAGGTCTCTACCTCAGCTAGTAGAAAATATCCTGCACACCCTACTTGATCCTTCATAAGGAGACTCAAAATGAATGCTCTTCATAAAATGGCCATCAAACTCAAACAGATTTTATTTATTTATTTATTTATCTGCAGCCAAGCCAAGCTTACTAAATATTACGTCATCATACATTCAAAATTTCTAGTTCAGCTAATAGATTATCCTGCACACCCTTGCAAAAGTCATTGGATAAAGTGGCACCTGAGTTTTGCTAGAGCAAAGTCGTACTGGGTTAGTGTATGGCAATATAATGGAGGTGCTAAAGCTAAGGCCCTTTTTTTATTCCCTATTACTAATTCCACCCACGAAGGGGTACTAATTCTCTTTATCTGTTTGCTGAAATAGTGTCTGTGAAGGGTAATTTCTCTGCTCAAAGCAGGAAATCCATTCACTTGAAGTCCTTGTATTTTTATAATGCAGTTTCATGAATGATTTTTGTTCACGCGTGAGTTGCTTTCGTTGTCCCCAGGGAGGTCTTACTACCATTGATGTATTTGCAGTTGAGTGGATCCACACAGGGGCTATTCACTTTGGGACAACTGTCACATACTTTGGATTTATTAGTGATGGTAACCTATCTTGCAGCACCTTATCTTGGATCAGCTGAAAATTTTCTGTGAGATAAAATAAGTACTGAAGTCTATCACTTCTAATTCTTAAAGGAAATGTTTGAAGCGGTCGAAAATCTGATCATTCTTAAAATGTGACCTTAAAGAAAATGTTTTTTGTTGGTTGGTTGAAAATCTGATCACTCTTAAAATGTGACCACTCTTAAAATGTGACCATATTAACATTTTTGTGTTACAAACATGACTGACAGAGAACTATCTGACATGGGAGGAGAGTCAAATACATTTAAAAGAAATAACAGAAGTAGTTGTATGTTATAAGAATACTTTGCTTAATATTTGTAAAACTAATTAAAAGAGAAAGCTAAAGATCTTCCCCAGCATATTTTGACCCGCATCAGAGATGTATTTATTCTATGTTACTTTGACCTGTGTTAAATACTTATTAGGACTTGGACAAAACTAAATGCCTTTTCTGATGTTATGTTGTCTATGATCCAAAATTTAAAGGTTCGATATATCTGAAATGTAGACCACCTGCCGTATGTTGTATTCCAAGTACATGTAACGTACTCTTTGTTTGAAAATTCTCTTCAAGTGATTCATGGTATCATATGTTACTCAATTTCCAATTTCTTTCTTCATTTTTGCTGTCTGGATCTGGATGTTAAAATTAAACTTCTACCATGTTAAATAGTATCTCTATCTCCGTTTGTTGTACTTACTACAGTTCTGGAGCTATCTGAGAAATATCAAAAACGTTTTGGTCCCCTACGTTATTTCGTTGCTGGGTTTCTCAAATTTTTGTGCTTGCCAAAGTACAATTATGAAGTGGAATATCTTCCAGCACAAAGAGAATCTGGGGAGGGAAAAGTTTCGGCTGACCATGAAATTATTGACATGTCAGAGCTTTACACTGACATTATGAGGAGATCGAGCAAGGAAGGCCTTCCTCGCGCCTCTAGCCTGTCAAGTATTGACTCAATAATGACCCCTAGTCACATGTCTGGAGCTGACTTAGATACTACTTGTAGCAGCACTGAGCCATCAGAATATGTGCGTGCCATAGATCAGAAGTCAAAACGGCTGTCTGCCGGAAGAAGCAACTTGACTGCAACTGAACCAGAAGTTATCCATCCACAGCCGCCACATTCAGGTACTCCAAACTGGCCAAGGACTAGATCTAAGTCAAGGACAGATAAAGGATGGGCTGGATTGCCCGTCACAAATGATCCGACTAGGTCTTCCTTGGGAAATACAATCACAAATGATAAGGAAGATATTTCATCTACAATGTCAGATCCTGGTCCTATTTGGGATGCTGAACCTAGATGGGATACTGAGCCTAACTGGGCTGTAGAAAACCCAATTGAATTGCCTGCGCCATTAGTGGACCCTGAAGATGGTGACCACAAGGAAATGGTCCCGGCATCTGAAGATAATTGGGTGGTTAGAAAAGGTCAATTTCTTGGTGTTCTGGTATGCAATCACTCATGTAAAACCGTTCAAAGTTTGAGTTCGCAGGTGGTAGCCCCAAAGGCGGAGCATGACGACAAAACCTTGGATTTGTTATTGGTTCATGGAAGTGGTCGATTGAGGCTGTTGAGATTCTTCTTGCGCCTGCAAATGGGGAGACACCTTTCACTTCCATATGTTGAATATGTCAAGGTAAAGTAGCTGCTCTTATTTAAGAATCAGGGTAAAAAAAACAGTCTACCCTCACTCTGAAAAGGATATTAAAAAAAAAAAAAAAAAAGAAAAAAAGCCTATCAACTGGCTTTTACCTGTTTTGATGTGAAGAGGTCTGTACAATTTAGTCTGTGGTGAAGGTGATTGAAATGATTTTTTGTTGGAAGCTTTTGGCTGTGGTATCTTCTTCCGAAAGTACAATATATTACTTTGGGACTGGGACTACCAGCAGATCTTCTATGAGATGATCTCTAGCCATGAAATTTTATTCATGAAATTGAAATTTTCAATTTGGGAATATTGGACGGTCATATTTTAGCTTTACTACTTTCCGGTTTTCAAAAAAGAAGGGGGAAAAAACCCTGCAACAATTGGCTTTATAGTTGGAGCTAAGACTGTTGGATTATTCTGTGATTTCACATGATCTCAAGCTAAACTACTTGATTTTGAGGTAGCTTCCAAAGTGCGATGAATTCTGCCCCAATAATTTGGATTTTTTTTTTTTGGGGGAAATGCAGGTGAAGTCAGTGAAGATCAAACTCGGAAAACATACACATAATGGCTGTGGCATTGATGGTGAACTATTTCCTGTAAATGGACAAGTGACCTGTTCATTGCTTCCAGAACAATGTAGGCTTATAGGACGCTCGCCCAGTTCCAACAAGTGATTGCTGCAATATCTTGTTTATCTTTGGATCCATCTAGCACAATGCAATCTGAACGTATTGGTCCTGCCACTTTTTGACACGTTTGAGGTCCTTGTAAATTTTATTAATGTTTTTGGCGCTTCATTCTTTCTAAATTGTCTTCCATCTTGTATCCTCATCAGTTGCCTCCCAGCCACTTCTGTGCTCAGGCTGGCTTACTTATACATGGAATGTAATCATGTGATCGACAAGTTTGTAGTGTAAAGAAATACAGCTCAAACTGCGTTTTGTTTTCATGCTACCTTGAATTTCTTGTGATACATGATATTCTAGATTTGGCCTATGATGGCACATGAATGCTGCAGAACCCATTTTTCAGCTGCTGAGATAAAAAGAAAGTGCATATGTTGGCTGTGTATACATTTTCCTTTTGAGAATTTTGAATTTGTGTGTCTCATAGCAGAGTACATAAGCAGCCTAAAATCACATTACTTGCGAAGGCCATGTACCCATCTAAATCGAAGATTGAAAATATCTAACGAAGTGTTCTTTTCTAAATGATAAACAGAGGCGTCAAGTACACCAAGACAAGTTGGAAAATACAAGAAATGGCGATGGCATTTGACTAGGAGCCCAACCAATCATTTGAAAAGACGAATACTCGTTAAAAGAAAAATTGGCCCTCGAAAGCATTGTGCAAAAGCAATCTTAATCTGCTACATTGTCATTGTCAAGCATGTTTTCATCATGCCACTTGCAAAAGCCATCAATCAAAGCCTCCCTCATCCATGCGTGCCTGCAGCTCTCAGCTGCTTCAGGTATGGTTAACCATTTCCTACTTCGGGTATTTTTCTCTGGCCATGATTTGAGCTCTTCCTCGACTAGCATGGCAAACACGGCAGCTTTGCATAAACCTTCTGGACTGCATGCATCTTGGTGGGTTTTGCTCTTAAATTGGTAGTATCCGAGAAATGTCTGAAGAAAAACAGAGGTTATCATCGAGAGAACTTTGAGAAGGTCACATATGCCTAAGGATTAGTACCCTAGAATTAGCATGAAATTCTGGTACCTTGTAGTTAAAAAGTTAGCGTGAAATTCTGGGTTACCTTTTCCATTCTTATAAACTAAAACAACCTGAACATAGCTCTTTGCAAGATATAAAATGCACATTCTAGAAAACTTCTCACCATTATCTTTCCCCGTACTCCAGCTTCTTCAATAGCTTCCCTAATTGCTGCCTGTTGATCTGTTTCATCATTTTCCCATCCTCCCTGGTGAGAGTTAGCAACACAAAACTACATGAATAGCATGGACTGTTTCTCTTCAAGTAAATCACAAAAAGATCGTAAAAGAACTTTTTCAGGGGGAAAAACGATCAGGGAAAATATAACTAAAGAAACATGGTAGGGAAATATAATGGAAGTTCTGTAACTGCTTAATGAGAGAGGAGGAAGACAATTTCATGCAAGGTTTCAAGAAAAGAACCAAAAAAGTGAAGGATGAAGCCTAATTAGATTCTGCAGATCAGGATAATTCATTTTTGAAAACTAATTTCACATGAACTCAAGATACCATCCCAAAATTCAGAAAGTGAAGACAACGCTTCTGCATACTGCGACAACTTACAAACTGCAAGTTAAACAATAGATCAGTAATAGGAGATACACTCTGAACAATGATAAACTGTAAAAATATAAGAAAATGATACCTTTGGAAATAGAAGTCCTGGACCACTAGGTGAGTTTATCATTAGAACCTCTACAATCTTCTCTGGATTTTCACTACTACTAGCATCAGAATCTCTATATCTATACGGAATGCACCTGAAAAAACAAACATTTGAAAGTTGGCACATAATAGAATCACAACCAAATACTCAATATAAATTTCAATTAGAAATAGCTTCCTTGAAGGAATTATGTAGTGCAAAGTGAAATAATTTTTGTAAGAGAATGCTACGCAGAATCAAGATAAATATCTCAATACAAAAAAAATTTTCCTATGGAACTCTTTGCAAGGTGTGGAAATCAGAAGAACAAAGAAAAATGGCCATTCAGCAATGCCAGAGTCCTTTCTTAATTTATTTTAACATAAAATCAACAAATTCCCAAAAAAAAAAAAATATTTATATATATATATATATAAATAAATAAATAAAATAAACAAATTCCGTGAAATTGGCTAATCAAGAATAAAAACTAAAAATATGGGAGAAAAATAATAACCCCGTATATCATCTTCAAATCGATAGACCTGAGATGCATTTCGTCCAGTATCTAAATGCATGTAACATCACACAATCCTCACGGTCAATGGAACTTACAACGGAGTTGCAATCTTTTACCACAGAATTGATGTTGAACTGAATATTTTGCAGAAATCAATACGAACAACAGCGCAGCATGTAATAATGCATTAATAGATCAAATCCATAAAACATAACCAGCAGCGGTCTCACATTATAACAATCCTGGATTTAAAAAAAAAAAAAATGGAACAAATTTCAAAGAAAATGGGCGTAAGAATTACCCAGCCACAAGCCGAAACCCGGAATCATACCGCTGCTGATGCCGGCCCGTCCTCGCTACCAGAGTATCACACATATTAAATCCAAAAAAGAACAAAAACGAAAAACCAAACTTTAATTACAACGTCGTTGTTGTACAAGCTGCATTCAAAACAGACAGAATGTAGCTATTTTCTTGAATTGGGATTACCATTCTCATTCAAAAATCATTAAAAGCTTTACTAAAAAGAACCCAACTGATTCACCAAAAGAATCAGCAATGCGATGGGTATGAATCTGAGGATTCCAAGAAAGTATGACGCACGCATAATTGTTGTTTGTGGGTGGAAAAAACGAATAATGATAATGCGTTTGTTTCGGTGGAATTGGGATGTAATTTGCACTTAATATATATATATATTTTTTTTGCGTATTTTCTGTGAAGCGGCAGTGGCGGATCGATGGAGAGAGAGGATGTGGTCAAACTTCCATGCCACATGCTCCTCTGCTTACTTTTTCGCTTAATTTTCAACTCAGTCACTCTACTTTAGTTTTTTTGTTAATTAGGTTACTCTACTTTAATTTCGTACCAGTTGTATCGTCATGCTTATATTTTCTTCAATTTGCCCTCCTTTCTTCAATTTCCTACCAGTTGTATCGTCATGCTTATATTTTGTACAGGTTCATTTATAAAATTAGACTACAAGTCTCAAAACTCTTCCAATCATTCTTACTAGGATTAATATTGACACGTTTTGTTGCTGCGAAGTCCATAACTTGATAGATTCTGATTATATAACATTCCTCGTATGAAAACATATTTATGTGGTTAGTATGTGTTACATAATATTAGACTTCTTATATTGTCACTTGAAGGTTTTCACAATTAGTGTTTGACCACATATCCTTTCAACTTCTATTCCTCGTAGTTTTCTCACGATTGCCATATCTTTTGGTCCCCAAGAATTATGAAAATTATGGCAAAATTGATATATGACATTGATGCCATAAATAAAATTCACTTCAGGAACACTAGCTTATGATGTTGTCAGTGGACAAAATGATTTGTCGCGTGCCAAATAACTATTATACACATTTTGAATCTAAATAATGTAATAGGGATATGTTATTGTTGTTATTATTATGCTACCTGAGCATTTTAGGGACATGTGACCATGATTTATAATCAATATACTGTCTACATCACACTGGGACGTGCTTAAAAATACAGAAGGCACAAGCAATGGACATTACCATCAATATTAAAGTGCAATATTAGAATCAATTAGATTAAATTGTATTTTTCGAATTATTCTTTAAGTGCTTGAATATTGAATTTGGGAATTTGGTTGACCAATTGTCTTGCTTGAAATTACCAACAACCGCCCATTCAGTCGACTAAGGTAGATTATTATGCTTTGAAATTAATTTAAAAGAAAAAAAAGGGAAATTGGGAATCAAATTTGCAAAATCCAAGGATGCAAGGGGCAGAATTTGAGGAATTTATCCCCTAATCCCATGTTAACTAGTAATTAGTTCAGTTTGTATTTTAAAATTAAAATAGAATTAAATAAATAAAAAAACAAGTACATTCTGAAACACGTAACAATATTTGCATGTACGTATGTTACAAATCTATACTATATTATAGAAAAGTGTTATTTGTACACACATGGTGTACAATTTCTGTACACACACCCTTGAATTTACCCACACTCCTTAGAAATTGTGATTTCAAGTAAGATGGAGCAAAAAACATTTAAGTAAATATAATAGGGTGTATACAAAAATTGTACACTTTATGCGTACAAATATCATTTCTCCTATATTCTAACCTAACAATGTTGGCTTTTTTGCATGCACAATAACCTCCCCACTTTAATTGGACCTCATTTAGTCCTTCAAGTGGAAAGTGGAAACAATAGGCGAATGATACAAAATCACACATTTGCCTCCAAAAATGGTGCTAGACGCGAGTACAGTATGCCATATCAATTTCATGGGTCACTATAGGCCGTTGCTAATTAAAATGATGTGCCTAGATGTATATCATACCATATGAGCATCGACGGTCATATATCTGATTTTACATTATTTTCTGAGAAACAATACCTTACGCAACAATATTAAAAGGTAAATTATGTATGTTAAATACATCTAAAACGAATGTAGGTATACATGTCACGTGGAGTTTAAATTTTCTTTCAAATTTGATTATTTGTCTCTTTGTTAGAGGGTTTCAAAAATGTATGCAATATAGTAAATAGTTCTACAAACTAATGGATTGTAACGACTTAGAAAAAGAAAATATTTATTATAATATAGCTTATATGTTTCATCATTATTTTGTGAAAAATAATTAGCGTGTTGATACCCGTGGCTCGATTGGTAAAATAGTATCCCTCCGTAAGACAGTCAAACAGAGCGTGTCTTAAAAATATTTCATTGATATGTTTTCATTAATTTGTTGATAATGTTTTTGTAGTTCTTAGTGCTTCACCCTTCCATCTCAAGAAGTTTCCAAGCAAAACCGATTACTTCATGTACTTGAAAAATTGAAATTGAAATGGAATAAAACTAAAATCTTTAGAAAATGTAAGTGTGATTATATATTTATAATAATAAAGTTTTGTTGGGTACGTGTCAAAATTACAAGAGAACGGTTGACGATAAGACAAAATATTATTTGATGGTGCTTTCTTTGAGATAGATTTGTGCATGCAAGTAATCAGGTACTTTGAATTTACTCGAGTCAACATGCATGTTCCCATGTATCCCCATTTAACTTTTATTATATTATATTATATTATATATAGTACGACTAAAACGAAAATATAAATCGTGGAGTAATCGAGTTTAGAGTATTGAATTTTAGGGACTTTTAATTAAAATATTTGAATTTTTTTAGCAAGACATAAATCGTGAATTAATCAAGTTGAGATATAAAATAATAGATGACAATAAAACAGAAACTAGTCTGACTGGAGTAAAATCCCAAAAGCTTTTTATTCCTAATTATTATTTGTTAATATCCTAATAATCATTTTAACATGTCAAGACAAAAAAAAGGGTCAAATTATAGCTAAGCTAGGCATAGGAAAAAAAAATACATTAGTATTAATTTATTATTATTAAGTTAAATTAAATCATAATAAGATATTTCTTTCCCAAAAAAAAAAATAATAATAATAATAAGATATAATTTAGCAGCTGGGGCACATTGTGATGCTTCAAGCTTATGATTCTGTTTGATTCGAAGCTCAAACTTATATAGAGATGAAATCCACGACCCGGATTTCCCGACAAAATGTACATTCACATTTCACTCTCAAACTTACCAACTTTCTCTTTATCTTCATTAAATTATGTCTAAATTAATAAATTTTGGATCCAACGAATCAAACCAACCAATCATAGTAATCTTCTCATGATCTTTCTGGCTCCCTATATATATTTCCAAAAAAGGAGTTAAACTTCCCCTTCACATTGATCATCATAAATTTCATTACGCAGAGTGGAAGAGATCGATATTGAAATGGTTAGAGATTGTTCCATGACGTTTGGGATGGTAGTGAAGTGCTTGAATGGGATTTTTATGGTGGTTTTGGCCGCTTCGTTGCTGGTTTTGCCGCATATATTGCCGCCACTGCCACCACCGCCGATGCTACTTATGCTTTTTCCTTTAGGTATAATGGGGCTTCTTGTGCTATTGGCTTTCTTCCCAGCAAATACAACTATTAATGGTAGTCATCTTATTTATTATTCCTCCATATGATGAAATAGTAGTCAGAGGAACAGTCCATGGACTATTGTAAGCATTTTTTTTTTTTTTTGGGATATATATAGGACGAGTTTTCCTGGAAAATTTTGTACAATTTTAATAAAGATGAGATTTGTGCTCTTGTTTAAATTGCAAATTCGTGATACCCTTAAAAGTAACAGAATTTTATAAGAAATTACAATCAATTTTTTCTTTTGTCCGTCTTTACAGACAAATGCTTCCCATTGTAATGCCCAGAGTAGGCTACTTATATGCATGTGTCCACACGAAATAGCTATAAATTTACAATGCTCACCCTGTACATTTCAATCATTTGCATTTTTTTAATTGAAAACAAAAAGAGTAAAAAATATTTCTTAACATAAAAATATTCTTATGGGAAGAATAATTTTAACATGTGGCATGATGACGTTGAAGATATATATTCTGGTGCAAGGCCTCTACAAGGTTTTGCAAAATATGAGACTAAAAGAGATGGATGATACAGAGTGGGAAATATTAAAAGCTAAGAATCGTATTATTATTAGATTGGCTCTTGCTCTAAAGGTAAGGTATACTATATATGGACCCCAGAAAAATGTTCTTCTAAGTTATGTAAAATGTTACAAGATCATATATGTCAAAATCTCTAATAAATAAAATTAAACTTGAACAAGTATTGTAAGTTAAAAATGCAAGATGATATTGATATTAGAGAACATTTAAATGAGTCTACTAAGTATGACTTGAGTCACTATATTGATGTTGAAATTGTGGATATGAAGATAACTAAGCTATCTATTTTGCCAATTTCATTTCTTAAGTCTTATGGCATATACAAGAATATGTTACCAGATGGTAAAAAAAAAAAAAAAAAACTTTGA
The DNA here is from genome assembly GCA_963692815.1 of Nyctanthes arbor-tristis. Classification (NCBI taxonomy): domain Eukaryota; kingdom Viridiplantae; phylum Streptophyta; class Magnoliopsida; order Lamiales; family Oleaceae; genus Nyctanthes; species Nyctanthes arbor-tristis. The sequence continues at coordinate 8,884 of CAVNYN010203410.1, read as the reverse complement.
CACTAGATGATGTCTCTACTTCATTGTTAACTCTTAGATATGGCTAAGCACACTAATGTAGGGAATGGTTGTCAAAGTGCACCTAGCCAAATTTGAGAGGAGACACGATAAAACTAAACAGGGATGTGGTCAGTGAAAATTATTTCAACCTCGTTTTAATATATACATTGAGTGTTAATATTATTGTCACGAGAATAATGGAAACCTTAGAAGAAATTGCGTTGAACTGAAGAAGTATCTTAGGGCAAGAAAGTACAAAAAAATCACAGTCCTTGTATGCAAAATGTTGACCATGACAAAAGTGGAATTTGTTCTATACTAGAGTCCGCACGTGCTTTGCACGTGTCGTTAACTTCACATCATAATCTTAAGTATTTAGAAACTGTGAATTTGACTTGTCAAATAAAATATATCATAAAGGGAGTTTCAGAAGCAAACTTCATTTTAAATATAAGTTGATCTTACTTTTAAGAAAAAATGATGTAAACTACTCTTAACAATTTCAACATTCTGGTTAATTGATTTTCAAATGCAACGTTTCAGATTTGAACTTGAATTCTACAGGCACCATCCTCGCATATCATGAACTAAAGAAATTACAAATGAAACATTATGAAGCCTCTTTTGAGGATTTGAAAACTATGATAAGATAATATTGCACAATAATATAACAAGTTACAGTAATTAATGACGATGTAATATATCTAGCAAAGCTAAGCAGAATGTTGATGAAAACATGACCAATTTCTTTGCCAATACCCATTTATTATTTATTGTACCAAGCAATGCAATTATTACTTGCGATGTAAATAGTTAGCCTTTTATCCCAGTGTGCATCCCCATCTTCCGCAGCACTTCCATATTCTGCAAGAGTCAACAAGTTTCATATTGAAACTAAGATATCTCATTTATTACAGTAGCATATAAAGCTTCATAAAACTAGCAGAGGACATCTATCTATTAATTAGAGCGCACTACGGTGGATTGCTAAAAAATTCTAAATATATAGAATGAAAACATTAGCAAAATTTCCCTGTAATGCGTGCTGGCTCAGATTCTTTAAGCTTAGTTTACAGAGAATAAGACAAACAAGGTATGGAGCTATGTCTAGAAACAAAAGTTTGTTCGACATGCTACTCAACAAAATTTTTTGCATATGATTCATTCAGTAATGATAGACTTCCGTATTAGTTCACCAATTTATTCACCGGTTATGTATTAACAAGAAGGGTAAAACTATCAAACTCACAAGCATTCATCCTTAATGTGTTCTATAGTTAGAGTGTTGATATTTAAAGCTGATGGAGAAACGGGATGACAGAAGGCTTTAGGTCACTTTTTTGTACAACGCTAGAAGATTGGCCTTTAGAAGGCACATAACTAGGTATAAAGATGAAAATAATAACACCACCTCACCACCGATCTCTCTCAACTCCATCACACTCCTCACTATCAATTATCTAGATTATAGAAAAACATAGAGGAATAAGAACAAGAAAAGTCATTAGAAAAATAGATATTGTAGGAAGTTTCTCCAAGAGCTAGTTATACCTCAAGAGCTACGTGTGCTCTTCCGATCTTCACAAATTGTATGAAGCAATCCATCTTCCTAAAAAACCAAATTAAAAGCTGCCTTGAATCATCTAACACGTCTTCAATTATTATATCTAAGAATATGAAAGAATTATCATACTAACTCAAACTTGCTGAGGTAGTGCACTCAATCCAAAATCTAAAATTTTGAGAACACCACTAGCATCTAGTAATAGTTATCTGATTAAATATTGTGAGAACAAGGTATAAAGAAAAAGAAAATTTAATCACTATATCTAAAATGTCCTTGAAAAATCATGTAAAATAAAAATAAAATCACCACCTTTAGAATTTAGATCCTTGTGGTAAACTCCTCTCCTCTGGCAGAAATCTACTGCATTGATCAGCTGTTGAAAATTCTCTTGCTTTATCTTCTTTCAGCCTCCTCTAGTAGCCTAACCATATAATTGTCATCTTTAATGCAAATATCATTGGACATATATACGCAATAAAATAAAAATATGAGATGCTTTAACAATTTCAATGTTCTAGTAAAATTGGTCCTCATATGCATTTTCCCTTGATTGAAACCTCAATTCTATAATCATCATCTTCTGATTTGACAAGTTCATTCAAATCATTTAAAAGTGGAAAGCAAAAATTATTAAAGCTAATAAAAACTCTCTTTATAGAGCATTGTGACTATAAGTAAGTTGAACCCCTTTGAAATACGATAAAGTACATAGAAACTAAAGGTCTTACTGCTTTGTTCCTTGTCTAAAATTTATTTAATTAATTCTTGAATTCACATGCTATGGATGTTTACGTCTTGGGATCTCACATTTCAGCAAGTTTAGAAGATTGAACCCCTCGCAGATTTTGATACTTGCACGGCACATTGCTCCAACATCACTTGATTTACCTAATATTTGAAATTTTGAAAATCATTAGATTATCATCTTGCATTATGGAAGAGAAAGAAACATGATTTTCTGCACTATACAAAGGATAAAATATGATTTACCTCTGCTGCAGGATGGAAGTGTGATAACACTGAACCATCTTGTTTGTTGAACGCAATCTCATCTGAAATTCATTATCAGTTGTTGAGTGTTGACGATTGAGAAATAAGTATTGGAGTGCCTAAAAGTTATACTGATGTACCTTTGTGGTGTTTAGTTTTTCAACTGACAGGCTCACATCCACAGCAACAACTTCAATTTTCTATATCGTTTCACTAGCGTATAGTTAGATCAAGGATTTTCAATAATTCATGTATTCTTATTAGTACCTTGTATCATAAGAAATTCCCTCATTAACATGTGTAAGCCCGTTCTTCAAATAAGCCAGCAAAATCTACATCTTGTGATGTTGCTGTCAGTTGGAAAGCATTTATTAAATTCGTTCGTTGGGAATTCTTTATTTTTGCTTCAGTTCTCTGTTAGCAGTTAAATTGAATTTATTATGCAATCTATTAAATCTATTTTACTTGTTTGCATTAGCTCTATTTTACCAAAAACTACCTAAGAATAAATGTTGGTATTTCATAAGACTTTTTCAGCATCACCCATTAAAAATCTGTCTAAAGCCATTGATTTGCTAAATTATATGTTACATTGTTGCTTAAGAAAAGAGATTATTATTATTATATACTTTGATCATAACCCAAAGGCACACATTATGTATTATAGTATAAGTTTTACCTAAATTAGATTTGGTTCTAGCATCTTAAAGATGAGTTTATTTTGGTCTTTTGTCAATCACTGTGGGAATTTGGACTTTGCTCTATATATTTGCTATTAGACACATTCGATGTTTGATCTGGTTCCATGTTTTATTTGCAATACATAAGAGAGACGAGAAAGCCTAAAGGAACACAAAAACATCTGCAAAAGAAGAATCTAGCCGTTGGAAAGGAAAAGCAACTAAAACAAAAATAGCCGGAAAACAACATAGGTGGAAAAAAACTTAAGAACAACATATCTATAGTTTCAACGTGATCAATAACGTCTTTTTTTGGAGAACCGCCATCTTTTTTTCCAAAATTCAGCATTGTCCCATGAAGAGTTCCTGAACCAATCCTTCCCCCTCTCTTGCTAACTTAATGGAATAACAACCTACACAAAAAAGCTTAAGCATTTCAGTTCTCTAATAAATTAATAGATTTCCTTGCCTAAACACTGAACAGAAGCTAATCAAGTCGACGAAGGATCAAACAGAAAAATAAACAAGCAAAAGGAAATTTACCTCTTTGAGGTATAGCGTAATCAAGCTGCAATTACAGCCTAATTAGTTTAGTGATTCAACCATGAAATGTAGAGAATTATGTAGTCCATGACAAAAATCAAATTTCTGGAAACAATTGGAAGTCAATAATTTAAACCTCATTTTTTATTGTAAAGAAATGAAAACACTCCAAAAAGCGTAATCCTCTATGGTGAAGTTATAGAGCCACTGCAACATATTTTTCTGCAACTGCCTAATTTTTCCATTCATGTCTGCCAGTGAGGGCTAAGGCAGCGTCAATTATACAACATAAAGGTACCAAAAAGTATTAAAACGGTGTAATTTTGAGTGGTCCTATTTCTATACACAAAACACAGTAATCTCATAGGTGTTTACTAATATTGTATTTTTTGTTCCTTCATACCAAACCCAAAAGGAAAATTCCACAATCATTTGGACAAAAGACATCCACTCCTGAGCAAAAATATTCCAAAATTCCAAAAATAAAACTTAAGTAGAATTTACGGGGAACAAAGAGAAAAGATCTTCTAAATTTCAAAAACTTTCCAACTCCTCAACTCACTTGGGAAGAAATAAACTTATGTACAGAAAGTCAGAACCAAAATCTATGTTAATTCAGTAAAAAAAAAAAAACAGAAAATGAAAAAAGTGAACTTCAATGGACGAAAAATTAATCCTTGAACCACAATGTTCCATTTAAAAAAAAAAGTATAAATAAAAGAAAATGCATTTTTTCCATTGAAGAACTGTGTTTTACAATCAATTGGCAGCAGTGGTTTTCGCACAAAAACACAATATAGCACGTGAAGTGAACTGAAAACCATAAAATTAGAATCCAAAGTGATAATGGGAAAAAGGAAACCAAAATGAAATGAAAAGCAAAGAAAACATATAACATGCAATTGATCTCTAGCAGCTCGAAATCCTTCATTATACAAGGATAAAAAAAAAAACCCCAAAATCAAAACTCAAAAATGGGAACAATCGCGAAAATGTCCCCTCAAAATGGAAAATAACTCACCAAATGATAGTAAATCATTTGGAACATCAACTGAGAAACCTTGAAATCAGAAAGGAAGATGAGCTCGTAAGAATTTGGAGAAGAAAATGGTATTTGAATTCGATTCATATCTATTACTCTTCCATCGCACAAAAATAGACATGTATTCTATCTCTGTCTGTCCCACAAAAAAAATTTTTTTATGTCAAGAAAGAAATTGTGGCCATGTTAATAATTTGCCCGTACTTAGCAAGGAACTGGATCATGATCACAATTAGAAGAATTCTTCATGAAACAAGACAACAAATTTGAAACATTGGTGACAACATTCGATCAGGTGGAACCATATATATACTTAATAATCGATACATATAAGTAATAGTAATTTCTACTAAAATTTTTTGTCAAAAACATGTAAGATACATAGAATTGTATGAAACACAGTGATAGAAAAGACAACACATACTGAGTGGACGGCTGGGCTCCCCCGTAGTTACAAATTTGTGCAGCTACCAAGGTTGGAATGTGACGTTTCTATTTTGATTTCATGAAACCTTAAAGGCAATTAGAAGGATATACATGAGTGAAGGACGGACCAATAATGTAGGTCTTTATACAAAGTAGCAATTAGCCAACAAAACGTCCAAATTCTTGTAGTCTCCCACGTAGATGAAAGGTCACATAAAGCTTGAAAAGGGAAAAGAAAAGTGCAGGTTGAAATTAGGAGGAGCTTATAATATAATATAATATAATAGGCTAGTGGGTAAAGGGGTCGATGTTGACGAGTGATGTGAGTGTACAATTAATGAGCCAAATTCATAGGTAAACAATGTAAAATGTATTCCCGACTTGAATTAATGAAGAGGGTAATTAAGTTAATATTATTATTACACGAAAGAAAATTAAGTAGAGAGAGAGAGAGTGGGTGACAAACCCACGTGAGTGACCACCACGTCGTCGGTGGATGTCGTGGTTGGCTTCATATCAACGCTAATAGCCAAAATGCTGAAAACCCACCAATGCACAAAACCAACAAATACTCACGAAAGATAACACACTAAACCATAAAGTGTAGAGAAAAAGTTAAAGATTACTATCATTAACACATTTGACAAAAATTCATCACTTATTCTTTCTTCCTTGGATGGCCACTCCCACTCGGCCCTTTTCCCCCGTTTCTTGTTATCATCTTGTAATTGGTAGTGACCCTTTTCATTTCTCTTTGATCTCTCTGTCTCTGGTTTTTGATCTCTAGGTTTCAAGTCTTATTTGATCATGTTGGGAGGTGAATGTTAGGTAGCATGTGGAGAGATGGACAACAACAATAGTAACAAGGAAGAGTCCCCAAGGACTAAGCCACACGGTGGTAATAGTGATAGATTGAAGAGAGACGAGTGGAGTGAAGGTGCGGTGGCAAGCCTTCTTGAAGCCTACGAGGCCAAATGGACGCTTAGGAATCGAGCCAAACTCAAGGGACAAGATTGGGAGGATGTTGCCAAACACGTCTCTTCACGTGCAAACTCCACTAAGTCAGTCAAGACTCAAACACAGTGCAAGAACAAGATTGAGTCGCTGAAGAAAAGGTATCGGTCCGAGTCTGCCACCGCCGATGCTTCCTCCTGGCCTCTTTACCCTCGTCTTGATCTTCTCCTCCGCGGAACCGCGCCTCCTCCTCCATCGACGTCGCCTCCCACTACTCATGCCCCAACGTTGATATTTCTCGAATCATCACAACCACAAGAATTACCAATCAAACCTCCTCCTCCACCACCAACTCTACCTCCGCCGCCTCTTGCCACCATTTCGCAACCTGTAGATCTCGTGCAAAATTCACATGGTTCAATCGGTCTTGATCATTTCGCTAAGGTTAGTGCAAGTAGTAGATAATCAGTTTTGTTTTAAAAGTGGCTAATGGTTTTATAATGAAACCATCCCCCCATGATGTAGTTAATTAATAGGACATGAACTAAAGAGATATAGGTTAATTTTTTATTGGACCACCTCGTGAGGTTTATAACAAAACCAACAGTTAGTTCTAAAAATTTTCATTTGTGAACCCCGCGATTGGTTTAAAAATTTTTCAATATGCTACGATCATGATCATGAGGGTATGAAGTATAATTTATTTTCATTTGTACAATTTTTGAACTGTCTACATCTCTGCCAAGTGTCACCTTTTCTCTGTGAAAAGGAAGGTAAAAAGTCAAAATAGGAACAAACATGCACAATCTTTGTAACATTTGGTCCCATGAATGTCCAAGAAACTGTTGAAAAAAAAAGAAATTAGAAATCAATTTTCAAAAATATATTAACATGCAATTTAACAGGAAGATGGAGTTGCAGACAAAGTATCCGATCAAGAATCCGATAAAAACAATGCGATGGAGACGGAGAGTAGCACGCCAGGGCTGTACAGCGAAAAGGAGAAAACGAACTCAAAAACCACAAAGACAAAGATGGAAAGAAAGGCGAAGCGAAGAAGAGAAGAAAGGGACATAGCAGATAGCATTAGATGGTTAGCAGAGGTAGTGCTGAGGTCAGAGCAAGCTCGACTGGAGACGATGAAGGAGTTGGAGAGAATTCGAGCAGAAGCCGAGGCCAAGAGAGGAGAAATGGACCTCAAAAGGACAGAGATCATTGCAAATACTCAGCTGGAGATTGCAAAAATCTTTGCAGCCATTAGTGGAAAAGAAGTTGATTCTTCATTGAAGATTGGAAGAAGTTGACAAAATTAGTTAATACTAATTGAGCAATTGTGATTTGTATAATTATGTGATATTGAAGGAAGGCCGAGACTCAGGACTGATCATATTATTGTGACCATAATTGAAGTAATGTAAAGTAATAATTAGAAGATTAGAACAATTTATTATTATATGGACCCTCATGATATCAATATATATATTTTGGTGACAGTCTTGTGATATATTATTACTAATGATTCCCCATTATTATATATGGAATTAAAAAGAGTGTTATACCAATTGACTTTTAGTGACCGGAGATTAAATTTTTTGCAATATAAAGTTTATCTAGAGTTATCGCGTGGCTTTAAAATAGAGCCATTCAATATATTTTGTACATGAATTCACATGTATGACTGTACGTGTCTATATAAATAAAATTAATGGACGGAGATATGTCACATAAGATGGGTGGATCTTGATAAACACGTGAAAGATGGGTGGCTCTAGATCAAAATCAATGTCATAATTTCGATTCGATCTAGAGCCACAGGGTGGTTTGGAGCAACTCGGTGTATTTTACACATGAACTCACATGTAGGTTCATGTCCATATGAATAAAACTAGTGGAATAAAACTAGGTGACGACTCCATGGTTAAGTCATTGGGTGGTTCTAGTCTCAAATATAAGCGTTGGATTGATTTGAGGGTGAAAAGGAGTCAGTCGGGCAACCCTTAACCGGTGTGAGAGAGCATTTGGAGAGGGTTTTTCTAGTTCTCAATGTCCCTTCAGCATTGGACAATGTTTATTCTAGTGCCACATATGTTATGATAAATGGTGTTGTATTGTAGATACTCTTATAAATGTATTAATTTTTCAGGTCAACAGTCTCGATGTCTCGCCATGTCTTACAAGTGACTTAATGTATGTAGATTTTCCCAATGCAGGAGATCATTTTTACAAATATGACATCTTTGGATATAGTGTACGATAATGATGTACTTTTCCTGCCGAGTTAGATTCTTTTCTGTGCATTGTTCTTTCTTCTAATTACCTTTTCTGAGAGAATCTTAAAAATTTTGCGGATGCGGCGGCCCAATAAGCTCAATTATTCTGTACATTGGTTTGATGAGGAAATTAGGTGTACTACGGTGCTATCCAAACATTTTAGATATATACGATTTTTTAAGTTTTAATGCAGATTTACACTTTTCTATTGTATATTTAACTAGTAATTAACTGCTTTTTTGCAGTTACAGCATCCTCGGTGCTAATTTTGCAGTTACAGCTTCCATTCCGGCAGTTTTTGGGCGTGGGTGGAGGTTTGGGTAATTTCCGAGTCTTCTGGGTTTGGCTTTCAATGTGATTCTTTATTATTATTTGTGGGTTTTTTTCCCCAGGTTTAATGTATGGGTATTT
>CAVNYN010203406.1:0-20061 GCA_963692815.1 Nyctanthes arbor-tristis | reverse complement strand
CGCCCCCCCGTAGGTCAATAGAACAAAAAACAATACCTCTATGGCTCCATTTTTTGTCAATCTGACTCCCACTGTCTCCAAGCCTAAATTCTGTTACAAATAACGAATTCTTCAATACTGAAAATCGTTATGAATTAATATATGAGGAGGAAAATTACAGCTGTTCCACCTAAAATGAAGAAACTGATGCTGCATGGTAGCGTCCAAAAGTGTTTTCACTACCTTAAAGCCTAAAAAAATATGCGGCGACAACACAGAAAATATATCTTCACCTGTGTATTTGGTCTACGTCCTGTTGCAAACATGACATGAGAAAAGCCATCAACTGTTCCTTTGTTAGTTTTCAATGATAGGGAACCATCTGATGATTTTAGAATAGCTTGAGGTAACTCTTCTGGGTGAAACTCAATGCCCCTTAACGACATTTGTTCTCCAACAAAATCCCTGATCTGAATAAGCATTAGTTAATTTCAATCTATAATATAAAGTTTCAACAAGGGCATTATTTGAGTTTGATGAAGTCTTATGCAGTTGCTACCTCTTCATCAAAGCCCCTCAAAACCTTGTTCTGCCTTGTAAATACATGGACACTGCTGGTCAAGCCATTGAATATTCCAGCAAACTCAACAGCAATATATCCGCCGCCAACTATGGCAATTTTCTTAGGTTTTGATGGTAAATCAAGGGCAGCATCAGAATCTATGGCATATTCACTTCCAGGAATATCAGGAATGAATGGGCGTCCACCAACGGAAATAAGGATGTTCTTGGCAGAGTACAGTTTTCCATCCACATCAACTGTATGGTGGTCCACAATCTGCACATAAAGTATGCATATCCACACAAACAAATATTACAGTATTGCAATATAAATCTGTGACTTCTGGAAGAAAAACAAAGACTTCAAGCCATTTGATGGTGAATATTATCCAACCTTTCCACGCCCTTCAATTAGTGCAACACCTGCATTTTTCAGAATGTTCTTGTAAATACCAGTGAGGCGCTGCAATTCAGCATTCTTATTAGCAATCAAAGTCCTCCAATCATGTTTTGGTTCGGCTTCGTAGTTCCATCCAAAACCATGACTCTCTTCGAATTCATGAGAATATTTAGAAGCATACACAAGGAGCTTCTTTGGCACACATCCACGAAGCACACACCTTCACAGAATAACATTTAATATTATTAGACCATCATAGAAGCTTCCTCTAAGCTCCCCATAAGCCCACTCTGTCCACGGATTCACTATAACACTTCTTGACGAGACATCTCCATTTCAATTTGGATTTGGAAGGCTAATTCCTTAAATTGCATACAACTAGTTCTAACTGTAGTAACAAGAAAAAGCTAATTGACGCTCAACAGACTTTTCAATGAATCAAGTTAAAACACAAAGACGTATTGAGATGCAAGAAAACCTATGGATAATCTGAGAAACCATTTCCCGCACAAACACAATAAAAGAAATTCACTTTCCCGCAATCCATGTACCTCTAGTTAATCGAATTCAGTTGAAATTATCATAAGGAATATTCAAAGCAGCACCACCATTCCTTAGAGCTAACAAGTAAGAATGTTACAAGTTTTGGGCGATTGAAACTCCCAATACGCCGGTTAAAAAATATAGAAATGCCCCTAATTTAATTGCCTCTGGCAATTATAGAGCTTTTAGATCTCCTTATCTGTCTCAAAATCCATTAATGAATTAAGCAAACAATTATAGAGCTTTTACATCTCCAATATTACTTGAAAGGAATTGTACAGTGAAAAAAAGGGTAGAGAACTTTTAACATAAAAAAAGGTAAAGCAAGCATACGTGCCACCGACTCCGCCAGTAGATTCCGAGGAAATAGTAGCAAAAGGAAGCTCGCACACAGCAACAGACGCTCCAAAATTAGCGGCGAAGCGAGAGGCCCTAACGCCACCACTGCCGGCGCCGATAGTAAATAGGTCAAAGTCGTAGTGACCAGCAGGCTCGGACCCGTTGGTAGACTCGGCTCGAACAGCAGTACTACAGCGGCTGGGCCGGCAACAAGTGAGCCTCTGATTTATAGCAAGAGAATTGAAGCTTCTGAAGATTTCCAATTTATTGTCTCGAACTGAAGAAAACGAAGAAATTGAAATTTTGTATTTGCAGAGGGTTTGCAGAGCCGTAGAAGATAGCTTTGGCGTGCCCACAGACGTCGCCATTGAAATTTTACTTGCAACAGTATATCGACTCATACATGTATATATGTGTGTATATATAAAATATATATCGTTTAATTTCACAAATCGTCCCCAACCTTTGAGTTAAGTTTCGGTTTCATTTCCAATATTTTCTTCACACCCCACAGCCTTCAATCTTTGATAAATACACACAATATTGTACTCTCAAGTTTCAAACAAACAATACAAGTACATTGAAAGTTCAAAGCTTGATATTATTCAATGAAAGATCTCTATGGCTTTGTATAAGCCTTACAAAAAATAAAATTGCAAGAATCAAGCTACTAGATAGCCTATCTAAAGACATAGTCAATTTGTTGGGAATGAATAAATATTTTAACTAAATCCTACATATCAGAACATTATTAACATAAGCAACAACCAAGATTGGCCAAGTCAATTTGACTTAGTCATCAAGTAAACAATAATTCTAACAAACCCTCCCTTAAACTGACCTGCAATTTGCAGCCAGTTTACCACTGGTGCTATGCAAACGCCAAGCAGCTCTCTCAATTTTATGAACATTTCAAGCCTCAAAGGCTTAGTCATAATGTCTACTAACTGATCATTCGATCCACAATACTCCAATTTAACAACCTCGTCATTTGTTAAATCACGAAGTAAATGAAATCTAACATCAATGTATTTACTTCTACCATGCACAACTGGGTTTTTTGACAATTTAATTACCGAACTGTTGTCACAAAAAATATCAGTGCACTTATCTTGTTTGTGACCAAGCTTTTCAAGAATCCCACACTTTGACATGTGCAATAAGCAGCTGCTATGAATTCTGCTTCAGTGGTAGAGAGAGTGACCACTGGTTGTTTCTTTGAAGACCATGCTATTACGCTGAACTGAGCAAAAATATGTACCCTGATGTACTCTTTCGATCTTTAATATATCCCGCGTAATCGCTATCTGTGTAGGCTACCAACTTCTCTTCTCTACCTCTTTTGTAAAAAATCCCCAACTCTGTAGTTCCTTTTAAGTAACGAAAAACCCTTTTCACAGCTGCTTGATGTAGCTCAGTTGGCCTCTCCATGAAGCTGCTGATTAAACTCACCACATAAGCTAAATCAGACCTGGTAGCAATCATCTACATAAGACTCTCCACAATTTGTTTGTAAGCAGTTGCATCAACACCAACACCGTCTTCATCTTTTCCAAGTTTAAAACCTGGCACAATTGGATTTTTTACTGGATTACAATGCTCCATGTCGAACCTTTCAAATACTTCATTGGCATATTTCTTTTGGTTGATGAAGATTCCTTCACTGCTTTTCACCACTTCTATACTGAGAAAGTATTTCATTCTCCCAAGATCAGACATGTCAAACTCTTGTTTCATCGACCTTTTGAAATTTTCAAACATTGCTTCATCATTCTCTGTGAAAAAGAGATCATCAACATACACACTTACCATAAGTAATTTCCTTCCTTCTTTTACTTTTGTAAATAATGTATGTTCATTTGGACATCTTTCAAAACCTTCTTTCATGAAGTAAGACTCAATTTTACTATACCAAGCTCAAAGAGCTTGTTTGAGCCCGTATAGGTCCTTTTTGAGTCTATAAACTTTGTCTTCTTCTCCTTTTACTTCATAGTCTTGAGGTTGCTCAACAAAAACTGCTTCATTCCATTCTCCGTGCAAGAAGGCACTCTTTACATCGAACTGGTACACACTCCAACCTTTACAAGCAGCAAGAGTAGAATTATCCGAATGGTATCCCAACGAGCCACATGTGCAAAAACTTCAGTGTAATCTATCCTAAACTGTTGAGAGTATCCTTTGGCGACAAGGCTTACTTTGAATTTATCCACTTTAAATACCCATTTTACTCCTTTTTTTTTTGCTCCAACTGGAAATGTAGTGAGTTCCCAAGTCCCATTCTTCTCTACGCCTTTTATTACCAAGTCTATTGCCTCTCTCTACTTTAGGCTTTTGACAGTCTCTTCGAAAGTCACAGGATCATTAGAGACAACAAACATTAACAAATTATTTTCTTTTTCTTCAGATAATCCCTCACCACTGACATAATCTTCCATCCAAGTTGGTGTCCTTCTAACCCTCCCTTGAGCTAGACTTGGAGGAGAGATAATGGACTTGGAAATCAAAGCTGTCGAGAAGAATAGGACTTATACTTTGGGCTTTTAACATCTTCTTTGAAAGTCAAAGGATCATTAGAGACAATAAACATCAACAAATTATTTTCTTCTTCTTCAGATAATCCCTTACCACTGACACAATCTTCCATCCAAGTTGGTACCCTTCTAACCCTCCCTTGAGCTGGACTTGAAGGATTGTGTTCAACTTCTTCACTTGCTGACGAACTAGAGCCATTGGCACCATTTTCAACTTGCTCTTCCTCTTCGTCATGACCATCTTCTACTTCATGCTCTTGTATCTTATCTTCATCCCCTATTCAAGAATGGCACAACTATCTCCTGCAGCTGTTTTACTCCAATCCCATTATTTGTTTTCTTCAAAAACCACGTCTTTACTTATAATAACTTTTTTTGACACGGGATCATACATTCCGTAGGCTTTAGATTCCTAGCTTAAACCCAAAAATACACATTGCAAACTTTTATCATCAACTTTCTACCTATGATTGTCGGAGATGTGCACATGTCCAATGCAACCAAGCACTCTAAAGTGTTCCACTGAGAGTTTGAGGCCACTCCATGGTTCTTCTAGTGTCTTATCTTTTACAGCAAGAGTAGGGCATCGATTGAGCAAGTGAACAGTCCAGTTGACGGCTTCTGGCCAGAATTCTTTAGGGACAAGCTTCTCCGTTAACATGCATCGAACCATGTTCATGATCATCTGGTTCTTTTGTTCTGTAACCCCATTTTGTTGTGGGGTGTAGGCTATGGTGAGCTGTCTAGAAATACCATTTGAGCTGCAATAGTCATTAAATTCAAAAGAGGTAAACTTTCCTCCTCGGTCAGTTCAAAGACAATATATAACATTTCCAGTTTCTTTTTCCACCATACTCTTAAAATTTCTGAACATATTAAATGCTTCTGACTTGAGATTCAGCAAATAAGTCCACAGCTTTCTACTATAATCATTATTGAATATGATTATGTACCTCTTATGAATGTTTGATTCAGATGTGATGGGACCACAAATATCGGTATGTACGAGTTGCAACTTCTGATTAGCTCTCCACAACTCTTCTTAGGAATGGTCTCTTGATGTTGCTTGCCTACCATACATACTGTGCATATTTCAGATGAAGCATTAAGATGAGGCATACCCTTCACCATCTTCTTAGAAGACAAAGTTTTTAAGCTTTTGAAATTTAAGTGCCCAAATCTATGATGCCACGAGTTAGCTTAATCTTCGAATGTGGTTTTGAAACATGCAGGAATAGGAATCTAAACTTGAGTTTGCACTTGCGTTTCCAGTACAGCAAGAAGAATGAACATCCAATTAGCAGACATTTGAGTCTGCATAATCAACCCTTGTGTATCATGATAAATCTTGCATACTCCATGTTGTATTAGAATGGCAAGATTTTTCCCTTGCAACTGGCAGATACTAAGTAGATTATTTTGAAGCTCCGGTAAATAATAAACTTCAGTAATCACCTAACAAGTGCCGCTAATTCGCAATTTGATACTTCCATTCTCCATCACTGCCATTTTGGTGTTATTGCCGAGTTTCACAACCTGCCTGAATGTCTTATCTAGATGAAAAACACTTATTATCTCCAGTCATATGGTTGTTGCAATCCGAGTCTAGAAAACACATTTCTCCCTTTTGAGATTCGTGAAAATCCACTTGACCCATCAACAACAAAATTTCTTTATCTTCATCTGCTTCTGCATAATGAGCTCCTTTTTCCCAACTAGGACACTCATATGAAAAGTGTCCTAATTTGTGGCACTTGTAGCACTCCACAAGCGCTTTGTTAAATCAATGTCTGCCTCTACCTCTTCCACAATTTCGAAATGCACTTCGACCACCTCTGCCTCTCCCTTATCCTTCATATGAGACATTCAAAGCTTGTTCAACATCTCTATTGTGGCGGTTCATTCTTCGTTCATAAACAAGTAAGCCGCTTTGAAGCTCATCTATGGTAAATTGGCTCAAATCATTTGACTCCTCCACTGAACATACTACATAATTGAATCTGGCAATCATTGATCACAAAATTTTCTCAATGATTATGACCTGCTCCATCTTTTCTCCATGAACTTTCATCTTATTCACAATAGTTAGTGTCCAAGAAAAATACTCGTCTACCTTCTCCTCGTCTTTCATCTGCAGTACTTCAAATTATATTCTCAAAGCTTGCAATTGAGCCCTTTTAACTCGTGTTGAGCCTTGGTACTTCTGCTTCATAGAGTCCTATATGCTTTTGGAACTTCCCTTATCAAGAATTGTCTCCATGGTAATGCGATCAATGGCCTGAAAAGGGTAATTTTTCACCTTTAGATCTTTAAGTCGTAGCGCCTCTATTGTTTCCTTTTGTGCCTCTATTGGCACAGCTCCATCTTCTATTGTGGGAACTCCTGACTCTATCAGGTGCCAATACTCTTTGGATCAAAGAAAATTCTCCATGTGCATAGCCCAATGATCATAGTGACCATCAAACTGAGGAATGGCACCTTGAACATACTTATCTGTTGCCATCTCTAACTTCTCACTCTCTCTTTTTTTTTTTTTTAATCCTCACAAAGTGTTTCACTCGTCCTCACCAAATATTTCAGTCTTTCTCTCTTGTTAACATACTGCAGTTCCTAACTTCTCTCAATCAGGCCCTGTGTCGAGCTCTGATACTACTTTGTTGTATTCTCAAGTTTCAAACAAACAATACAAGTAAATTAGAAGTTCAAAGCTTGATATTATTCAACGAAAGATACTGTAGCTTTATACAAGCCTTACAAAAAACAGAATTGCAAGAATCAAGCTACGAGATAGCCTATCTAAAGACCTAGTGAATTTGTTAGGAATGAATAAAAATCTAAACTAAGTACTACAAATCAAAACATTATTAACAGAAGCAACAACTAAGATTGGCCAAGTCAAATTCACTTACTCATCAAGTAAACAATAATTCTAACACACAAATCGTCCTTTTTTCTACTATTCAATAAAATTTTTAACAAAATGATGATTATGCCCCTTAAATTTTTTAAATTTTTTTAAACATATTTTTAAATTTGTTTTATCTCAAAATGGTTAGAATGAAAATTTTCAAGCACCTCCCATCAATATGAGAGTTCCATAACTAGATTTCATGGTATCTAACCAATTGTACTTTAAGAAAATATAATATGGCTCTTAGGCTCTTATTACACAAGTTGAGGAACTTAGGCAATAAAGAAAGTAGCATTTCCAAAGATTTCAGAATAGAAACCAACAAGTGTTTACAAAAGTACTACAAAAATTCATGCTCAAAGGGACAGCCCTGAGTCCTCATCCTCTTCAAGGGTGGAAGTGTAGATAAAGTAGAGAGACCAAATCAAAGCAAACACACCCAAAAGTATCCAACCAAGCAAATTATTGCTCAAGCCAAAGGGAAGGCCAGTTCCCTCCGTGCTCATTCTCTCATCCACAAGAGCCACGGCTGGACCAGTCATGGCTATGGCGCAGGCAGGGACCGCCATCAAGGATGCCCCCATGCCAATCTTTGAGTCTCCCTCTTGAGGCTTTTCTTCTATGGAACACTGCACTTTTCCCCATCCTTGGCATTGATGTCAACCCTGAGACCAATTTAGGTTATGATACAAGAAATTGTCACATTTCATTCATAAGAAAGATAACTATGTAGTGAAAGATACAATCTTAAAACACATTGCCTTTTTATCTTATGATGTAAATATTTAGCACTAAACATTAATTTTAGTATCTTTTTCATTGTTCATGTTGTTCAGTGGAAATTTTTTAATATTAGTGGCTAGTTTCCTTATAGTACTAGATGCATGATGTGGTCTAATAGAAAATCAACATATGTCTCCCCCCCATGCCACGTGTCTTCCCTCTATTCTACCACTTTATCCGCCGATACCATGGTGCACTATGTCCGCTGACCATGGCCCTCTTCGTCAAATACGTCTACAAGATTGTGACAGTTACTCTTACCAAGAGTGGTGGAGGAATGCCTTACGGTAGCTGTCCTCTTTAGAAGCGTAGTATGTACAATAGACGGAGTTGGTGAGTTAGCAGAAGTGGTGGCCATTTTACTTGACTGGCAAGAAAATTGATTGAATCTCAATGCCACCACGAGGAATATCAGTTTGCTTATATTAATGGAAGAGAAGAACTAACTAATATAATTGGATCAAATGAGTACTAGTAATCCGCATGACATGGATATAAAGATAGCCCTCTCATCTGCAAGTACCCAACCAGGTCTTGCCACATATAATTTCATATCTTGAAAAACCGTATTTCATCTCATGAAAATTCGAAGTCAAGCATTTGATATTAGCAGCTATAAAAATGAGTATTATGTACAAAATTTCCTGGCACCCAGACGTTCTAACAAGACTCGCCAACTCCTGGCCTTGTTATTGCTAAAGCAGACTCAGTTTCTAGGTTCTGAAGGCCAGACGTTTAAAAATGGCAAGGGTTAAAATGAAACGTAATGTATCGAGATTTACGGTAAAAATTGTTGAAGAATGAGAAAGAATCAATCAATTGAACTTGTGAAGAACCTACACATGAAGATGCAGATTTGGAATCCTCACTACTCGCGAATATTGCACTGTTGCAGGAACGGATGGTCGTAGTTAACATGTTTTGTCCAGTAACTCTTGTAATTCTCGAGCCCAATATCCAACCATGGCTTCAACATTCCATCAAGATCTATAACTGCTGCATTCTCAATGTCATCTTCACTTGCACCAGAGTCGTAACCCAACCCAACGGCATGCCATTTCTTGTCTAAAGGTAACGTGTGATTGTAGAACGTGATCGAACCAATGGGTAAGCTACCGGTTTTCCACAATGGCCTCTTGTTTCCCTGCACAATCAAGAGAAAATTAAGCATTTAAGGCAGTAAGTGTGCAATTCAGTTGATCCTAATCAAGGTTTACCAGATGAAGGTATTTGTGGTACAACCCGGTTAAACCAGATCTCCTCCATTCTTGAAGATCAAACACATTCATCCCAAAAGCCCATGTGCATGCCTTGGAATCGAAATTCGCTGCTATCATGGGGTCGGTAAAATTAACAAACATGTCCATACGGCGGAATGAAGGTTCGCCTTCTCTGCAAGTTTCAACAGCACCATTTACTTCACCTCTCATGTCAATGCTCCAAAGTCCTGACAGATCCTTCTGTACTACCACATCATGGTCAAGAAGAATAATCTTATTGAGAAGAGGGAAAACATCTGGCAAATAAAAACGAAGATGGTTGAGCTCAGAGATGTATCTTGGATCGACAGAGCCTTCTTTCTGTAGAGTTGTGTCATATCTTATTGATAACCATTCAAAACTATCGATGCTTTCAATATGGATTGTAGCTTTTCCTGGAGAATTCAGTAAGAACCACATTGACATTGCTGGGAAGGTGAGGGGATCTGTTACTATATGAAATACTATTCTCTTTGGAGCCTGTCAAGTCAAGAAATTGAATATGGATCAGAAGTGAATCATATTCAGTGCCATATTCTGACCACCTTTGTTTCTTCCTCGTGAAAGAGTATATGCACAAAAAACTGATGCAATATGACCATGATATTAAATTTTCAGAAAAATTGGGTCTGTATTTTGATTCCCCTAACAATGACAGTGATCTGGAGTCTGGTTACCGACACAAATCATAGAAAGAGGATCATAAGATTTCTTTTTCTCTTTCTGTTCCCTGGTTGAGGATTTCATTACAAATGACATTTATGAATGAGGAAAATCCAAAATCCTACAGAAACTTCAAAGCTAAATTCTCAGAATCAAGGAGATCTGCTGATCTTTTCAAAATGATTTAGTAGTATGAAACTATCACTTGCCTCTTAGGTCTTCTAAAGTATTTGCCACTAACGGAAAATGGAATGTCTTAGTAACCAAACTTAAAAGTAAATCTGTCATCGAAAACAGTTACAGAAGTAGGCAACAAAAATATGTTGTAAGAACAAAATACGTGCATAAAAAGAGAATATCTGTTTAAGAGTTCAATAACAGAATGCAGTTAAGTAATGTTCTTCCATGCTATGAACTTTGTCCCCTCACAGGCCGCACCAAGTAATCATTTTTTCAGTAAATTAAAAATTGTCAGAGAAGAGTAGGGAAACTTACCCAAGCAGTTAATATGGTTGAGTTCACTACAACTGAAGAAGCTAAAACGTTGTCAGAGAAAAGAGCAAAATGATAAAGATCTGGATCATATATTTTATGTTTGTTGGGGAATTCTCGTTTCTCAGTATCTAGGGCAAAATATTCAGTAGTCAATCTCATCGAGAGGCAATGAAAGCCTTTTGGCATGGTTCTTCCACCAAGTTCTTTAAGAAAAGACTCTTCTTTCTTCAGCACTTGAATCAGCTCTTCAGCGACGTAAGTCATTGCACGAAGTTTTTTCACCATGGCTGAGCAGTCAGGATAAATATGACGGGCTCTTGACAAGGCGGACTCCATGGCTTTCATTTTCTGCAGAGAACTGACAATCTCACTGGTTTATTTTTGGTAACCAATTTTACTGAATTCTTAAGGAGTAAATTGATAACACGATCTAATTTAAATAGACAATTATATGGACATTAAACAACTAAGCCTTACTCCTACTAGTTTAGAGTCTGCTATGAATCCTTTTGGCCGTACTGTTGTTTTTAGGTAACAATTAGAACTCATTTTAGGTGGCTTCTCAGTTGAACTTGTGAAAAGTCTAGCACAGAGGTTCTGTGTCTAGACCAAGTGGTTTGTTTTATCATGGAACAAGTCTGATACTTGGATGTATCAATGACTAGTAACTATTAAACCGTTCAAATGCCTTTGGGGAAACAAGCAGTCGACAGATGCCTAAGGTGGTGGGAATTTATCATAATTAATTGTTTCAACAATCATACTCAAGGAAACCAATGAATTACAAGAAATCAGGGAAAAAGCAACAAAGATTTCAAAAAGTCTACACGTTATCACTACCCATTTCAAGTTAGGAAACTTTGTTCTTCAATCAAATTCAGTTTAGATTCTCTCTACAAACTCCATCTGTGGTTCTCATATAGCCCCTTACTTTATTTATCTATCAAAAGAACTTTTAAATTAAATGCTGTGAATGCGGTCTGGTGAGGAAAATCGGTCATACCTTCGCGAGACATGGGAATCCTTGGTGGATTGCATCATAGCTCTTTCGACCTCTTTTATTCTTAGCCTCAACTCTTTGACAACATGAGATGTACTATTTGCTGGTGAGAAATTTAAGTAGGCTTTTGCCCTGATAACTTGGTCTCTCATTTCTTTTATCTTCTGGTCTAGTGCCTTCCATGACGACGACCTTGCAGGGCGATCCCGTTGAACCACAGTCGTGTTTGAGTCTTCCTGCCACGGACCAAAAGTTGAAATATTTTACGGAGGACGGAGGAGATACAAGAAATGTAAAACTATAAAGACAAATGAAGTACAAATGTATGAGTTTTCTTGCATAGCCACCAAGTAATGAGCAGTATATAGCAGAACACGATTGTGCCAAAGCTTATATGTAAAATGAAGAAAAAAACAGTTTCAGTACTATCCAGAAATATTTCTGTTTGCAGATTATCCAGTGACACCACTTGCTTCTCTTAGCATAGCAGAAACAAGTTAAAAGTAAGAATGCAGCCGGAGAGAAAGAACCGTGTGAACTCAATGACATCCAAGATAGGAGCAACTCAGTTCAATAGGTACCTTTTTACCAGATAATATGGGCAACTTTTCCTCTTGCAAACTTCTATGATCATCTTTCTTAGCTCGATCACTGGTTGCTGAACTTCAAGACCACGCCAAAACATTAGAAATGGGGATTGGAAATTATTCTCAAATTAAAACAAGCAACAGAGCAAAAAGTAATCTTGAAATTTGATTCAGGTAAACGGTACCCCCCACCATTTTTCCTATGCTGATTGACATCATCAGCTCCATGGACAGATTCCCAAAATTTACTGTCCTCTATAGAAGTAAAACTAAATGCAGATTTGAGGACTTCATCTTTGTATACCACCCGAGTGGGTTCTTTCAAACTTTCAACTTCATCCTAAAAGAGACATTGCACAGTTCTACAAACATTAGAATCAAAATGGAATTAATATACAACGTATCTTCAGAAGATTGATCTATCTCATTACCTGCTCTATTGCATTAAGTGTTTGAGCCTCTTTTCTGTAATTCTGTACAAGAGAAAATCCGAGCTTCAATGAATCCACCATTGAGATCTAGTAAAGTTTTAATTAAACGAAGTCTGATTTCAAATGGAAAAAACACTGTAAATTCTAAATAGTACTACAGAAAAGCAAAAGTTATCAAAATTTATATTCGACATTAAGCAATTGATTGAGTAATGTAAATAGTTGTAAAGGAGAGATTAATACAATAATCGATAAATCTTCAACATATTCCTTCAGGGCTGCAACAAAGAAAAAGAAGAACATAAAACAGAATCCTAAATAGCATCATTAAAGCTAAAAATTATTCACAAACATTCAGAAAGAATACTTACAATCAGAACTAATACTTTTGAGCCTGTCAGACAGTAAAAAAAGGGGAACAAATACAGACACCCCGAGCAAACAGAGGATGGAAATCCTCGTACGTTTATGAAATGCCCTCATCAATTTCCTAACACAATCCGATAAATAAATCAATCAGCCAACCGCCAACAAATTTCATCATTTCCTTGGAAAATTTCATTACATTGCGATAACTTGAATATAAATACATATGGAGAACTAAGTGCAGGGACTAGGGTTTTTCTTCTTGTTGTGTTATGGAAATCAAGATCCAGACGAGAAATCATTCGAAAATGGTAGTTAATTTTGTTGAAAAATTAGAAAATGGGAATGAATTTGGATTGGAGTAACCGATGAAGGCGGGTCACGGGTGGGACAGGAGTCAGGAGAAAGAATTTGATTTGGAATAATTTTTTATTGCTTGGAGATTTGAGTAGCGATAACAACGAGGCAGTTATGGCATGACATTGGGGCTCATGTGATGAGTGGACTTTCTTTCTCTAGAAGTACATATGATGAAATGAAATGATTCCGCCATCATTGGGTACGATGTAAAGAAAACAACAATTCTAGAGAAAAATGAAAGTGTGGCATGCTTATGTGCAGGGATGGACTCAGAAATTTTAGTAGGACCGAGCTAAAAAAATTTTTTCTCGTAATGTAAATTGGAAATGTAATTTTTCGACTTTATGACGTATAAATCATTTGAGTTAAATTCTAAAGTTGTTTTTCCTGTTTCTATGATGAATTTCTGATCTTTTTTCTTTCCGGCCATTGTATTAGAAAAAATTGGTAAATTATCAAATATATAATCTTTAATTAATACCTAAAATTCAAATCAAGTGCTAAAAGATTCATTAACAACTTTAAAAAATTATATATATCATTAAAAACGTTTTCCGGAAAAACATAAACTATGTACAGTGGCACACATAAAATTAATCAGTAAAAGAAAGAGTAGGAAATGAAAATCATGAAATATAAAACAATTATTATAATTTGATTTATAAGAATATTATGCTATTAAAGACAACTTAAAAACAGTAATGATCGAGAGAACATAAATAGAGTATTAGAGAGAGTGTGAGTGTGTGTGGGTGGGTGGCTGATGTGAGAGAGTGAGATGGGGTTAATAATAATTATGGAAAGAAAAAAAATGTCAAGGAATTAGAGAGAGAAGGCGCACTGCGTTCGGTTGATGTGAGAGAGTGAGAGGGGGTTTAATAATTATAGAAAGAGAAAAAATATGACAATCAGAATTTCTTCGGTCTTGTACACCAAAATCTTGCTCTCTTTCACCCTTCTTCTTCCATCCGCCGTTGTTGCCGGAGACCCAGAAAATCCAAAAATTATTAAAAAAAAAAGTGCTTTTTGAAAATAGTGGGGAGGTTGGACCGAGCTAAAGCTCGGCCGAACTCACCCGTCGGTCCATCCATACTTATGTGGTACAATTTCATGAATGTTGATCACATAGATACTTTTTTATATTTCAATAAAATTATGCTATATGTACAATATTACAATTTCATCTCACCTTAAAATTTGTGAAACAAAATAGTAATGAAATTTGCAATAATGATTCCAAGACCAATTCTACCTTTGTAATTGTAATGGAGTTAAACAGTCTATATAAATCAATGAGAAGCGGAGAAAGGGGATCTCGGGTCTTTAGTAGCAAGGGGCTATCGAATTGGTCTATGTAGGCTGTATCACTCTGTTACAGATTCGGGGGGTGGTCTTCCGGTTATTTTCAGCACTATTTGTTAAAAGAAAATTGAATTCGACCATGGAGTCAATTTGTTAGTATATTATTGCTGGACGCCTGATTCCAAAAGTCCAGATGGGCTATCTACCCAGTCTGTCGTGTCAACTTCTAGATAGCTTGTGTAAATCATCATGTAACACAAGTAGGAAAAATAATATCCAAAGCCACTCTTTTAAATGAAAAATTCTATTTGGATAATTGAGTAGTCAAAAAGAGTGACAAAATAAAGATATAGCCTATATGATAATTATTGATGAAGAGGTGATGTGATATGTTAAAACACAAGATGATATTATGTGTCAGTTTTGTTTAAATTTTAGTATATTATTTTATTTAAGTAGCACAACCTCTTATAAATTTATTATTTGAGAATCGAGAATACATGCGTTTTCTCTAAAAATAAGAAGAAAATAAAAAGCTAGTAAACGTAATTATATTCTTCGTATGAGGGCATGATGCCAGGAGTACAGTGTTGGTTTTGGGGGATGGGTAGGACATATGAGGAAGAAGATGAATTCAGTTAAAATTATGTTTTTTTAATAGAAATGAGATTATAAATGATATTTTACAGTACTGCTATGCTTTGGGTGTCGACCACAAGATTAGAATGCAGAAAGAGGAGAAATGAAGGACGTTGAAGAAGGAGAAAAAGAGGCTAAGTTGTTCGTGAGAATGAACAGACAATCATTTATTATTTATTATTTCAGTACTAGAGAAAGCCTTCTTTATAGTCGACAATAAAATAGACGAATTTTTGGACATTATATATAAAACAAAAAATAGACTTATTCGCGAAATAGGAATATTTTTGGTTACTATAATGGAAAAATAGAGTTCTTACCTTCAAGGTAGAAAATAAGAAGAGACTTGTAGGTTAGACTAATGCTATTTATCTAGACTACAAGCCGGTCTCCAGTCTAATTAGCATTACTACATTAGCAGATGTGTGGATATGCATAAATACATAGAAACATTGATTTATTAAACAACTAATAAGGAAATAAAAACTAGACTGAAGACTAGATAAGTAGCATTATTCTTATAGATTATTGTTAACTTATCTAACCTCTGGTATGAAATTTCCTAAGGAGATTGATAAAGCTCCAAATAAGGAGATTGATGGCTTAAATAGCGGAAATCTAACAAAAGCGGCCATCCTAACAAAAGAGGAAATCTAACAGGGGACTGCTTTTGTTAAATTTTCGTTATGCAAACGGTAAGACTCCTTATTAAGATATAGATAAGACTCTTTAACCAGACTGCTGAGACAAGGGTTCATGAAATAGGTCAATCATCACGTGATAATGATAATTAATGTCAAAACCTTAGCTCAAAGATTTTGCATCCTTTGGCCAAAATACACGTGACAGTGTTGGGTTTGTCAAACCTGCGGGTTTTTTTTCCTTTTCTTTTTCTTTTTTTTTTTATTAACTAAATACAAAATTGTTGGAAATCAAAAAAAAATGCAAGAGTTTGGCACATCTGTATGTCACATCTCGACGTTGACACGTTCTTCGAATAATTGTTTGATGCTCTTTATTTAGGTAATTTATAATTAAGAGAGAGGTAAAATGTGTATTGAATATGTAAAAATATATGAAATGTATGGTTGTAATTGAACAGTTGTCAAATTAGTGGTAAGTAAATTTATAAATTGAGAGAATAAAGAGTATCAAACAAGAATCCCACTTTCTTAAAATTTTCATCAAATTTTATGCTTTATTGGCTTATGGTTTTGGCTGTTTTGTGAGAATAGTTATTAATATTTGACCACCTTACTGATAATATTTTCTTTATAAACTTGTGTTCGCTAGTTTATCCTTTTTTCCATGTATGCTTGAGGGTTTAGTTCCAATTAATTTCTCAACGATAAGTTTTGGAATTTTTGCTAGTTTGTACTGAGCACACTTAAGAGTGTTTGGAATTTTTGCTAGTTTGTACTAAGCACACTTAGAGTGTGTTTGGCAAAATGGTTGTTTATAAATTGGTTTATAAACAATTACGTGACATCATTTTATTAGTTATTTTTTGAAAAAAGTCAAAAACTGCTGCTTGACTTTTACTTTTTGACTTTTTGAAAAAAGTAAAATCAATGAAATGATGTCGTATGGTCGATTATAATCAAAATTGATTATAAACAACCTAGCCAAACACTGCCTAAAATGTTGCTAACTTAATATACATTTTTTTTGAAACTTTTTATAAAGCATTGGATATTTGGATTCTGAGGACATTTGCTTTGGGGAGAAGTCTCAGTTATTCCCAATTGTGTAGATCTCACTCCTCCCTACCAGTGGAAATGCTTTTGGAATTCCTAAATTAAAAATTTTAGTGCAAGTACAGTATACTTTAAAAGTTTTAATGTTTTCTTTAAAGTTAATTAAGCGAGGCTATTTTATTTTTAACTACATATTTTTGTCAAAAGTATATCTCTATCCTTTCACCACATCTTTTGTAATAAACTCATTCTCAAAGAAGCTACACTGTACATACCCTTAAAATGGGCTCTTTGGTCGTTGATTTTTAGTAGAGATGGTAACGGGGTGGGCTTGGAGCTAATTGACACTGTCGTGAAGAGATTCTTTCCCGAGCTAAACAATGGGGCAAGCCCGAATGGTTGTTTCGCTCAATTTTCGCCCCATTGTATAATCTTTTAAATCTATTTTAAATTTGTTTCAATTTTTAAATTGGCATCTATATTTGTTGGGTCTAATCGGTTCGGGCTCAAAATAATGGATAGTCTGTGGAGTCAGTCCAAGGCATGAAGGTACGCCCATTTGAGCCACATGTGTTGGGCTTCGTAGGTTTCAAATCCTTGTTTGGTTTTCATTTTTACGTTCTTTTTTAAGTTTTTAATTTTTCTCTTTATGTTTAATATTATTATAACTAAAAATTATCCCCTTCCAAGAAAAAAAATAAAATAAAATTATCCATAATAATATTAGATCACTTTTAGAAAATCAACCTATTAGAATAGGTTGTAAGAATACGATGCAATTCAGATGTCATCATGTCAACTTTTAAGGAACTAACATTGTTTTAAAAAAAAGTTTATAATTGTTTCTTTGAAACCACATGTAATTTCTTGCTTATTTTGTCAATTTTGATTCCTTAGTTCCCAGAGAAAAAACCGTCATCATGCCCCATCTTTGGTCCTGATTGTCTTGTTTCATCTTGAAATAGTATTAACAAAGTATATGATTATGGATTAAAATTTTAGTTAGAATACGATGATAACAATATTCCAATTTTGTATTAGTACTTATATATTGTCAACCTCCAGACTGATGGGAATATTGAAGAATTTGCAAATACATCTGCTAAGGGACCTCGTGGAGGACATCCGCACAACATGCATCAATAACGGACTTTTGGTCTTTGGTCCATACCAAATGACTAGATACATGACAAGTGACATAAAAAGTGTACCCTAAATTGGGGTTTTCTATAGGACCAATGTTGGTTTCGGTTGGTTTAACAGAAACCAACATTGGTTATGTAGAATTTTCTCCCTAAACAACAGAAACCAACATTGGTTCTGTAGAATTTTCTCCCTAAACCTTTGTCTTGTGTTAACCCAAATTTTCTAGCTCATTTGTAGATAGTACAACTTTTTGCAAGATCTTCATAAACACTTAATGCTCTCTCCTTATGAGAAGAGTGACAAAAATACAACTTGTATATAAATTGTGTACATAAATCTTTTACACAATTTACTACCACTATTAGATTGCGGTTTGACTTTAACTGACTCGGTGTGTGTGTGTAAAAGATGCTGACAAGTATGATTGTGCATAAAATAGTGTGGGTAGCACAACTCGAGAAATAAAGTAGACATGAACATAGAGATCATTTTCACCTATCCAAAATTTGATAGCGCAACATAAGCACAGGCAACACATTCTAACTCGTAAAAATTCACACATTACACACTATTGTGGTCATATATGGCTATCTTCTCAAGTGACTAGGAGTAGTTTCAAATAGAATTTTAGACCGATTTTATCTGTATAAACAAATCAATTATTTATCATAAAATTGTAACTTAAACTGGTATTATTGTTGTAATAGATACAATCAAACTGGTGGACAAAAGGCGTTTGCCCACCAGTTTGAGAAGCACAAATTATGACACAATAACTAGGCTTTTGTTCTTCTTCTACCCAAAGGCTTTGCTTTGAATTATTTTAAAGAAATCCATTTTTAACCTTCTCGTTTAGACTTTTCTTAAAGTTATAATAATTTAAAAATTATGGAGTTACAAAGATAAGAGATCTTTTATTAAATTTTTTTCAAATATTTTTTTATACAACACGACTAGTCAAAGATATTTAAACGTGCTTGTCATTGCTCAACTTTTTTCCGTTAGTGTATTCATCGCATAAACTTATATACCACTTCATGTTTTTCGCCGGTGCACTCGAGAAATAGCTAAAATGGAGTCCTTTTGAGAATATTTATTGAAGTTTCTATATTTTTAGTGAATTTTCGAAATATAATACCAAAAGGAAATAAGGAATATAAAAAAGACCTCGTTCTATTGTAAGAACGAAACCCACTCTCTCTCTCTCTCTCTCTCGATTTCGACTCCCAAACCCCACCGGGAGAAATCATCAACGAGACGCCACGCCCTGAATCCAACGTCTGCTTTTCCCCAAATTATCCTTCCTCAATCCCCGCTGCCCGGATTTGGAGGTCCGTATTACAGGAATTCCTCTTGCATCTGGTGTTTTCGCCCACTTATGTGAATTATTGTCGATGTTCGTGGCTTTGGTTTCGTGATAATTCTGATGGGTTTTGGTTTGTGGGTTTAATGCAGATAGAATTGAGGAAGTGGGAAATGTTCGTGAATCTTATGTGTCGTATGGTGGAGCTAGCATGCACCGCGTAATTTACGTGCCGGTGTTCGTTGATTGGTTTCTGATTTGTTGAGTTTGGTGGTTTTGAAGAATTAGCGAGATGTCAAATCAGGTGGTGAAAGTGAAGCGAGAGGCGGTGTCGCCATGCATGACATGCCCTCTATGCCACAATCTCTTCCACGACGCCACAACTATAATCGAATGCCTCCACACTTGTGAGTGAACTCTCCCATTTTTCTCTCTTTGTTTAATTAATTAGAGTTCTATTGTTTAAAGTGAATTTGGTTTTGTAATTCAGTGCCTGTTTTTCGTGAGTGTTCACTTGTGATCTGGATTTTGCGTTGTCTATCGTGCCATGATATTTGGGTTTTCTAATACTTCCTGTTAATGATCTGGGTATGATAGATGTATCTATGGGTCTTTAGGAAATTTGTGCTTTTTAAGTTTGTATGTGTTTTGTTCTGTTCTTTAGTCTTTATTTTGTTCATCCTGCGCTAATAGTTCTTTTTCACACTGGAAATATGTTCATGCTAGCTGAATTTCCATTCAAATGTGACAATTTTCCTGTTTCATT
>CAVNYN010203402.1:0-34487 GCA_963692815.1 Nyctanthes arbor-tristis | reverse complement strand
CCAATCCCGTAGGTGGCCGCTGGTATGCTTGCCGCGGCCTACTTCTGTGGCGTGCCGTTTGGTCCCTGTTTTGAGTTTTTCTTGCGGCAACGGTCCTTTTTGGTTTTTCTCTTCTTTTAAACACGTCCCTAAACTTCTTGGACTCTGTATAAAGGTCCCCACTCTCTTTAAACGCATCACAGATGATCTTTTCAACCCGAACTCTCGAACAGTCACACCTCGATGCTATTTCTTGAATGTAAAGTCTCAATTTGGTTCAAAAATCATTCTTTTTCCTTGTATCACTCCAATTTGAGCTTTTCACCTATATAAACCATATTCACACAAATTGGGTAGAAATCTGCTCGATTTCATATAGAATTGCATAAGTTAAGAAAAATATTTTTGTATATAAAATACACTTATCAACAGTCAACTGTAGGTCCAAATCCCTGTATGAGTTCGCAGTTTGTTCTTGGAAATGTTAGGCTCTCTACCTATACATTATTAAGTACATAATCCTATGTCATCATTTAGAACATGCTGATGGAATTTCCACATTGCAATTCTTTGTATGGAACAATACTTTATTGAGATCCGTCCATTGACGGGCATGTTACCTCAGTTTCTTGCATGTCTACTGAAACTATATATGCCCCCCAGGCAGTTGAGATATCAAGTAATGAATATGAGCCGTCTGATCACGACATACTATATTGCGAAGGGGTCACTCAAGGGAATGGTTTGCTGTTTGTGGAGTTCTCTCTGGATGACCGCAGCCCAATGTCTGAGACCTACTCACAAAATCTGGATTCTACCCCCCCATCTCTGACCAGGTAATTAATTTCCCAGTTGAAACTACTTCATTTAAAGCTCAAGGCCATTTATGGTTTTGATTTTTGTGAAAAGTTGTTTTTTGAGAAGTGCATGATTAGTAAGAAGGACAACGTTATGGATAAAATTATTTTCATTAGGAATTTGTGATTGGAAAAGTGTTCTAAGAAAAAGCGATTCTGAGAAACACAAAACAAAAGATGGGCTAAGTTGTTGGAGCTGAACAAGACTATTTTAATTTTTTCAGAACTCTATGATTGATACATAAGCTTCTCATGTTTGGGTAGAGTCTCAGTTACTAAAAAAATTCTCTGGCAGCTTTACCCATTGATTTATATTTTCGAAAATTTTCTTTTGAGACTGCAACTCAAAAGTTTATGCCGAAATTTGCAATAACAATGATCTGGAACAGACAGTAGCACCTCATAATGATGGTTGTCTAGCCGGATTTCAATGCATTACAGAAAATGAACAATGGGCTAGTTAACTTGTTGGGTTATAGCCTTCAATTCTGACAGTATATTTATAGCAATTATACAATTTGGAAATAATCCTAACAGGAAAACTGTGTTCTCCTAAATAAAGGTCAACGTTTATCATTCCACCTAAAGCTTGCTTTGAAAATGTTTCTGATTCCACCCTGCCAAGTGATTATTATGTGGTCGAATTTAGATCGCTCTCTCTGTTGGCTTTTGGATCTTATCCTTTCCCCATTTGTGGTTCAGCTCAATAGGATTATTACATGAATTACATCATGTTGTGTCTTGTTTTCTTGAGTAAATCTGGAGTTTATTTGCACTATGACACTTAGCAGCCGTTCTTGAATGTGCTATCATAGACCAAAAACTATTTAATACTTTGCAAACCATTGGTGTTGTATTTCATTTTGATATATTGCCTAAGCCTCCACTTTTTATCTAGGTAATTTTGTGTCATAATCATACACACAAGGGCCTCCTACTTGTTTACGATTTTTGTTCAATAAAAAGATAGCGATCACCAAATATTGATACTATTCCTGGAGAATTCAGAATCTTTATATTTGTGAATAATAATACAATTATAAGAGACTCGTAATGGGTAATTAGAATCCTAATTAAGGACTGACTTTCAGCAAGATGTGCACTGATGGGTAAGAATGTGAACTGTACCAAAGAATAGAAAAAATTGACAAAACTTGTTAACATACTCGAGAGATACATTTTAAAACTTCAATGCGAGTACACGATAATCCTTAACTTTTCTGCATACTTAAGTTTTTAGTTGTTCCTTAAATACAACTTTCAGGTATCAACTTATTCGAGTGAACGCCAACAGAATGACTGAAGGATGCAAGTGGTTGGAGATGTTTGAAGATGTTCGTGCCGTAGTCTTCTGTGTTGCTCTGAGTGACTATGATCAGGTGTGGCTTTGTCCGGAAAGTAGTGATAGTGGAGGGCTATTTCAAAACAAGATGATTCAAAGTAAAGAACTCTTCGAAACAATGATCATACACCCCAGTTTCAAATATATGCCTTTTGTGTTGATTTTGAACAAGTACGACCTTTTTGAGGAAATAATTAACAGTGTGCCTTTGAGTGCCTGTGAGTGGTTCACAGATTTCAGTCCTGTCCGAACCCACCACAATAACCAATCCTTAGCACACCAAGCTTACTTCTATATAGCTATGAAGTTTAAGGACCTTTATGCTTCCCTTACTGGTCAAAAGCTCTTTGTCTGGCAATCTCGGGCAAGAGACCGTGTCACAGTCGATGAGGCATTCAGATACGTAAGGGAAGTCGTGAAATGGGACGATGAGAAGGAAGATAACTATTATGGTGGTCCAGATGACTCTTTTTACAGTACAACAGAGGTGAGCTTCTCACCATTTGTCCATCAAGAATAACTGAAGTCTCAAGATTCTATGGTTTTTGGCATGTTTGGTAAATTGGATTATTTTAGCATTGGACAATATTTATAAAGAAAATCGAGAAAATCTTGTTTCTTGTACTGTTAAATCCTGGTTCAATAGTGCTATATTGAACCAACCATGCCCTGTAGATAGATGAAGGAAACATGGCAATGAATTAATAAGTCATTTTTATTTTTATTTTTTTAACACCCAAGGTGGTGTTTTACATGATTCTATGGCAGCTTTTCTGGTTTAGCAAGATAGTTACATATTTGAACAGATCTTTGAAAAGATGCAGAATTTCCAGTGCATCTCTTTGTTATATGGCAGCTCATTCTTTTGTTGTGATGTGGCTTGCACTGTCCGTATTAGGCTGATCAATGGGACATTGTACATCTTTTTATTCGTCCATTTTGGCATTTTTGAAATTTTGTATTGTAGAAATGACAGGGATGTGAGGGTTCACTGTGCTTTTCTCGATGGGTGGGTACCTATATCCGCTGAATTTGATCAAATACGAGATGTTTAGTATTGTTACGGCACCAAACAGATGGTGTGATATAATACTAACCCCTGATATGATTTGTGGGGGTGGGAATATGTTCACTTCTAGTACCTAAAATATACTACTATGTTCACATAACAAATTTTACTAACTACACTACAGACTAATTATATTTAACACCTTTTACTTCACAAATTTTTATATTTAGGCCCTTAATTTGTTAAACCATAGTTTTATCTTTAATTATTTAATAATTACTGCATATTGTACATAGTTATGATTTGAGTAGTGCTATTTATCGAAAATGGAGACTAATCTCTAGTCTAATTGTCAATTTTATATTGGAGATGAAGAATATAATTTTACTTTATTCATGAAGTATATAATAAAATCAAGTTTTATCATATAGAAAATTATGGTAAAAAAATGTGAGTATGTGATTTTTCTTATTTATTTCAGTTGGCTAGGTAATGGTACGGGACAAATGAAGTAGTAATAAGAAAGTTGAAAAAATTATATAGAGACGACTCATTATATACCTTAAATGTGATTAGAGAAAATAACTAATCCATTCGTTAATGTTTTTATTGTATTGTTTATTATATCGCGTCTTTGGAAGAATTTTTGCTCGATTAACTTGTGCTCCCACCAAATTTTTGAACTGGCTCCGCCACCGTGATTTCCTTGTAAAAATTCAGTTAATCAAAACCCTAATTATTTTAAAGTACATTGACAATTTTTTTTTCTTAGAATGAAAGTTATTACTAAAAGCAAGAATTTTTGAATGAAGAATAATCAAACAAAATAATACAACAAAAAAATATTAGGAGGAAAATTGTCATGAACAATAAAGTTTAAAGATCTTCAATATAATAAAAATATGTTGCATTTATTTAAATTTATAGTGTGAATATATTTTCCCTTTCTTTTATTAGAATTGGAATGATTTTGTAGTTTGAACAAGTGATATAGTGGTTAGATACTCACGTTTTGAGCGAAAGGTCTCGGGTTCAAATACCATTTACCCCTCTCCTATTTCCCCTCCCATCTACACCTTGTGTGTGCATATATAAGAATTAAAATGATTTTATCACAAGATTAGTTTGGAATTTGTAACTATGCAATTTTCTAAGAAA
Source organism: Nyctanthes arbor-tristis (assembly GCA_963692815.1). NCBI lineage: Eukaryota > Viridiplantae > Streptophyta > Magnoliopsida > Lamiales > Oleaceae > Nyctanthes > Nyctanthes arbor-tristis. The sequence continues at coordinate 30,142 of CAVNYN010203402.1, read as the reverse complement.
ACAGATAGGGTCCCGAATTAGAGCCAAACTTCCAATTACATGACGCTCCAAATTCGGAACCCTATCTGTTTCAATAGCGGGACTCTTGGAACTGCAAGAACAAAAATCTCCATCTAGCAACTTCTTGTGACACACGCCACTTGAAATCTAATATTAATTCAAAAGTTACTAGTCATGCTTTAAAATAAAAAATTTTCAGGATTAGTTGTTCGTTGTCTGATCTAACTGTGTCTATATGATATAGCTCAATATAAAATTAACATTTGTATTCATACTATCACGTCCCTTAGAAATTTTTAGTGAAAGTGGCTTGTATCTTATCTACCATATGATGTGGCTCAATGTAAAATTAGCATTTGTGTCCATACTATCATGTCCCCTAGAAATTTCTAGGAACAGTGGCAGATATCTTATAGCATAAGCAGTTTTCATTGTCTGAATGGATAATTAAAAATAAATAAATGTCCTCTTTATTGGTGGGTTATAATTATCCGCGTCCATATTAGTGAATGGTCATGGTGCTATAAAGGGACCATTCGCTAGCGCTAAAACTGCAGTACATGTTTCTCTCTTTATTTCACCATATCATGAGATCGGAAGAGCGTCGTGTCAGTAGTTTTGACACTTTCTTAAATACGCCATAGGTGTGCGGATGCACGGATGCAAGTCAAGTGTATTTTCAAATTCACGTTGTTTGTTTTGTGTATCCATACAACCATATGAGAACCAAAGTGCCATAATCCAAAAAGTACTACTACCTTCGTCCTAAAAATATGGTCATAATTTCCTTTTCACATAGATTAAGAAAAGTTCATTTAATATTATTAGAAAAGTAAATTTTAACATCATTTTCATATTATACCTTTTCATTTATTAATTATTTTACTTTAACAATTCTATTTTTATTGATAATTATGTACATTAAATATAAACATATAAGAGAATTAATATTTCAACAATTTTTTAAAAAGAAAATTGGATTATATTTTGTGACGTACAAAAAAGAAAAACTGGACCATCTTTTTAGGACAGAGATGTTGAACATATAGGCATTTTGGACAGGACTTTGAGTGTTATCCGTTTTCTAATATTGAGATTTGAATTTAGATTTGTGTTTTTTGTGTCGAGAGCTTCAAAACCATATATTTATTTGCCCAAAATAGTGGTTGGGTGAATAAGAAATTGAGTCTCAAAATCTATCATAAGAAATGGGTTTAAGTGTTGAGAGAACCTTGTCCCACAATGAAAAAGTTGTAATCTAATGACTTGGTTAAATATGTTTACATATTTGTAATATATGTAAATTGTGTAGCTGTGGGGCTCTGTCTTGCACGCACGCCTGCAGGGGTGCAAATAACGGATCAGATATACACTTCGAAGCATTGAACTTGTGTGCAAGCACGACCTGTGGACATGAATGCTAGACCGGAAGTGAGCGCCTAACCTAACCGAGTTTTACTGAAATAAGCTACGAAATTTTAATACTTAAACAATGTGCTGAAATGTGAAGAATTGTAACGAGTGACTGTTGGTATTGTTGTCATTTAACTCCAATGTATTCACATTTAATTTTAGCTTTTTACATGCCTTCTAATGCCTATATAAAGGACCAAGTTTGGCCTTTCTTGACATGCAAAAAAATACAAAAAGAATTCCCCAGATTCCTTCCTTAAACTCCTTCTCGTCATAGTGTTTGGGCATTGTTTCGGTTCGCCTAGGTAAGAACTTCGCAACACTGTTGTAGCATTGTTTCTCCAGGTTCGATCGTTGTATCCTGGGAAAGAAACGTCCAATGTATTGGAGATGAATCTGGTTTAAGGAAAATGTGTTGAACACAGGCCTTGGTTATTTGTTTCTTCCTTTATTCATTTCTGTTTCTGTTGTTTCGTACTTGTGTTGCAGCTTCTATTTCTGCTGTTGAAAATTCTGTTTCTACTGTTTCTTACCTGTATTGCAAATTCTGTTTTATTGTTGTTTCCTACCGGTGTTGTAGATTTTGCTAACAATCTTAAAACAAACTCATGGAAAAGAGATAAATAGGTGATTCATGGACAAAAGATAACGGGTTGTTTGATAAAGTCATAAGATAAGCTTTGACTTATAGTTAGTATAAAAGAATACTTATTCTTGTCAATACAACTATGATAAAAATCAATATTTTGATTGTACAAGGCTACATATACATTATGTGATTATAGGGTTGATATATCATATTTGATGTATGATTCTAAAAATGACTCAAGTTGGAGGTTGAAGATAATTTTGTAGGAAATGAAAATTGAAATGGAATTGAGGAGTTTCTATGATCTATGCAAGAAACAATTCTTCATAAGATTACAAAATGATTACAAAGTGACTGGAATCCGGTCTTGAGAAAGGTAAACACAGATATGGTTTGAATTGGAAGTATTCAATTCTATTCTTTGTCCTGATTCGTTCATACCCTCATCATATCTAGGGATATGGGGTTGGGAAATGTATGTTTACGCTTGTCCCGTAACATAGATAGTTTTGAGGTTGTATTTGTTCATCCACGTTAATCTGCCCCTCAATTCAAAAATTTAACTGCAGATTGTACACATTTAATTTTTGATCAATTTTAATTGGGAAATGTCCCTTTATACATGTCGTATGAACTTAGAATCAAGAATTTGGAATGAGTTATGATGCTTTGTGTGAACCTTGCCAAGTTGTACCCGAGAATACATGAACTCCTTGTTAGATGAGTTGTTTTGTGGGTCAAAATTTCTTAGTTGGATCTGAAATTTTTATATGTTGTATAAACATGAGTCTTCTAAGTACTATAAAGATTTCAAGCTGTTTGGTTATTGTTTGAAAGGTCATATATGGTTTGTGATTCACTGTGACATTTGTAAGTCCTTGCTGGAATTTTGATATGATGACACAAAGTGCTCCAATGTTTTGGGACTTGAGAAACTCGATACTATGACTTCAAAGCTTGGGATTATTCCTAATCGAAAAAAAAAATTATATGTGACATAGGTTGTAACATCCCCAAAGTTTTAATTCGGGATCAATAAATTTCAAATATATTGTATGAACAATTTGGTCATTTTGATAAGTTAGAATTTTGAGGGTTAAACTTATTCTAACTTAAGTAAAAGGACCTTGAGTAAATAAATCAAAGTAAAGTGACTAAATTATAAGGCGACACAAAGTATAATGATTGCTCGAGCAATTTGTTGCCAAGTGTACGGCGCCACATTGCGCCACTTGTCGCGACGTAATTGGGGGAACTCAAATCTTTATTAAAAACAACTAAATCTCAACTATTATAAAAAGTGCTAAGGGATCCTCATAGTTTCCTAACACCCATCCTCCCATCTCTATCCTAAAAGACTAGCTTATATGGAAAGATCCATCCTCTTATAGTTTCCTAACACCCATCCTCCCATCTTCTAACCATAAATGGAAAGATCCTAATTCGAAAAATAGCTTTAATTGAGAAATATTAAGGCTTTAATGGCGCTTTTCCATTTGATTATTTGAGGAATCTTTGAGGTAAGTAGCACGTGTATTGGTTCTATCTATTGGCTCTCTCTTTTGGTTCTCTCCCCTCTCTTTTGGAACCCGTGCCCTCCTTTAATTGTATTTGGCCTTTAATGATTAACGGTGCACCATTGCTTTGGACAAACCATTGTTTCTTGGTTTTGGGCATCGTTAGTGGCGCTGTCTACCCATTTTGCATTGCTTTGTGGCATTATGATCTTGCTATGTGGTCTTGGTTATTTTGTATATTTGTATCGTATAGCTTACGGGTAGAGGCTAAACTATTGATGTGCCCGAGCTTTGTATCTTTGTATCTTTATCAACTTGTGATCTTTCGTACATTGTTTTGCATGGGCCAATACATGTTGTTATTCACTGATTACTTTGTACTCACTCCCCATCTTCTACAATTCTGTAGGTATTGAATTTAGAGTTTTATGGCCGGATCGTCCCAAAGGTGGAGAAGATACACGTATGTGATCGAAATTTTAGTGTGTGGCTGAGGTTTCGTTATGGGTAGCCGACAAAGCAATTAATTATCAGAGTACGTAGCGAAAACGTCTCAATACTTTTTAATTGTATTTGTAAAGTCTCATCCTCGAGTATGAATCAAGATATATATTTAAATGCTTCCGCTACCGATATTTTGAGATAATAAGGTAATAGTTTGGAGGCATGACATGGGTCATCGTACTTGTGACAATGGTAACACAATTTGGTGTTACAAATGTGTTACGCGAGGGATGAAATTATAGAGATATTTGTTCTCTATAAAAGAGTTGAGAATGTACTCAACAAGAATGACTAGTGTAGTGTAATTAGTAAGAATCACTTATGTCACAAGGTCATAAAACACCTTTATGAAAGATGTGCGTAGTGGAGCGAAAGAATTGCACAAGAAATTATCAGTGCAATCTTAATGCCTAGTTGGGGTGCCTCTAATATGTGGATGGAATCTATTACATTTTGTAATATATGTTGTCGGAAACATTTAGAGAAAAACATTTAGAGAAAACATATTATGGTTATAAGGTAACCTAAAGAGGATAACAAAAAGGAGGCAAAGATGTGATAGCTCTGAAATGAGCTTTCTAGTTGTGGTCTCCGATGTGAACTTGTTAGTTCAAATTCCAAGAAATGATGGATTGACAATGGTGCTACTAGGCATGTCTGTTTCGACAAAGAACTGCTTAGTTCTTTTGAAATTGTTGAAAATAGTGATCCAAATAATTCTTCCAATGTGGGGGCATTTACCAAAAGTGATTATATGTGCACTGAAGAAATACTAAATCACTTGATTTAATTCACGCGGTTGTGTATGACTTGGAAACTATACAAACAAAATGTGGTAACAAGTATTTCATCACCTTGAAGTTAAAAATCAACTTAATATGTTGGTGCACAAGTGATCTCAGCTGCGTCTTAAGTGCTAAACTTTGACCGTGACTCAAGTTGTTTCAAATGTAACTGTTCCGGTTAATCATGGGAAAACTGGAGAAGTTTAGTAGTTTGAACTCTAATAGGAGGCAACAAAAATTGTTAAAGCTCCAAACCTTGAAGAAGTCATGGAGACATTAAAGTTATCAATGTTGTTGATGCTTGGAAACAATTTTATTTCCTTTGCTGAAATAATGTTATAAACAGCTTGGCTGAATCGCTATACAATGTGTATAGTGCAAAGAAAACAGCAAAGGAATTGTGGGAGTCTCTTGAATGGAAATACAAGACCAAGGATGCGGGGGCCAAGAAATTTAGTGTTGGCCAGTTTTTAGACTATAAACTAGTGGACTCTAAAACTATGATAGTCAAGTGTAAGAGCTTCAAGTTATTTTGCATGTCTTCCAATTGGCAGCTATTATTGAAAAGCTACCTCCAGCTTGGGAAGATTTTAAGAATTAACTAAAGCATTGGAGACCTTATTATCATACTTCAAATTGTAGAAGAAAATGAGGTCAAGGAAACGTAGATTCACTCCTGTTGATTCAGCATAGGGCCAATGTTGTGGAGCATGGTCAAAGTTATTTAGAACAATGGCAACAGCTCTAAATTGGGGCCTAAAGGTGGAATTTCTAAAATGAAATTCAAAGAAACATGATACTATTGTGACAAGCCTGGTCATGAAGTTGTTTTTCTAAACAGTGATTTAGAAAAGGAAATCTATGTGAAACAACCTAAGGGATTTAAAATAACAAAACATGGGAACACAAGAGATGTGAACTGGTGAAGTCGTTGTATGACTTGAAACAAGTACCAAAACAATAACATGTAAAGTTTATTAATATTTTGGTGGAGTGTGTCTATATGAAAGATACAATAAATGGCTATGTCACTTTATGTCTTTATGTAGATGATATGCTTATTGTTGGTAGCAATCACAAAATGATTAAATCCACTAAAGACATGTTAAAATCTCGGTTTGACATGAAAGATATGGGGTTGGCGGATGCGATTCTTGGGGTTAAAAACACTTGATAGACTTGTGTTGAGTCAGTCACACTATGTGGACAAAGTTTTTCAAAAATATAACAAGGATGATTTATGAACTGCCTGAGCCTCGATAGATACAAGTCAGCATCTATCAAAGAATAAAGATGAGGCCATCTCACAAGTTGAATATTCCAGGATCATTGGAAGTCTTATGTACTTGATGAGTTGTACAAGACTAGATACAGCCTATGTAGTTTATAGGCTAAGTAGGAATACGAGTAATCCTGCAACTGACCATTGGAAAGCGATTGTAAGAGTACTATGGTACTTATGATATACTCGTGATTACGGGCTGCATTATACCAGATATCTGGCTGTTGTTGAAGGATACAATGATGCTAACTAGATATCTGATATAAAAGATACAAAATCTACAAGTGGATTTATGTTTACTTTAGGAGGTACAAATGTATCGTGGAAATCCTCTAAACAAACAGTTATAGCCAGGTCTACTATGGAGTCTGAGTTTATTGCTTTAGACAAGTGTGGGGAAGAAGTTGAATGGCTATGACTTTTTATAAAGGATATTCTAGAATGGCCAAAACCTATGCCTGCTATCTGCATACACTGTGATAGTCAATCTGCAATTGGCAGGGCACATAGTAATATGTATAATGGTAAGTTTAGACATATACGTCGAAGACATAATACCATTAGGCAACTAATCTCGACTGGAGTTATCTCAGTTGATTATGTGAAGTCAACAGATAATCTAGCGAATCCACTAACGAAAAAGCTTAAATCGAGAGTTAGTTGAAAAATCCTCAAAATGAATGGGAATAAAAACCCTTAAGATATAAGTCAGTACAAAGAAAACCCAACCTAGTTGACTGGAGATCCCAAGATCTAGGTTCAAATGGACAACCTAATTGAACAAACTTGGTTAGGTCACTTGGGAGGGGTTCGAGACTTCCTTATATAACAATGATACGTGAGAATGAAGTTAACTGGAAATGCTTTTAATGATTCTTATAAGTTGGAAAGAATCACCTATGTGAGAGAGAAGTGGGGCCGCTTCAAAGGGAATTGTTTGGGATTCAATTCTTAGAAACTCTCGCAGAACCAGGCAGATGTTCATGGCGACAAATGAACATAACCATGAGAACCGAACTCTGTCAGAGAGAATCTTGTGCTAAGTGTATCAATGTTTACACAAAAAACAGAACAGTTCAAGGACATTGAGTCTACTGGTCAGCTAGTAAAGTAAATATACTTTGGTAATGGAATGTTCAAAGGGATACACCTACCTATTCAATTCAGGATTCGACTGTTGAACTTTATCACATCAATTTCCATTCATGTGGGAGTGTTGGACATATAGGCATTTTGGACATGACTTTGAGTGTTTTCTAATATTGATATATGAATTCGGATTTGCGTTCTCCGTGTCGAGAGATTCAAAACCATATATTTATTTACCTAAAATGGTGGTGGGGTGAATGAGAAATTGAGTCTCAAAGTTTGTCATAAGAAATGAGTTTAAGTGTTGGGAGAACCTTGTCCTATATTGGAAAAGTTGTAATCCAATGACTTTGTTAAATATGTTTACATATTTGTAATATGTAAATTGTGTAGCTGTGAGGCTCTCTCTTGCCCGCGCGCCCGCAAGGGGTGCAAATCACGGATTAGAAATACACTTCAGACCATTGAAATTGTGTGCGAGCGCGACCTGCGAACAAGAATGTTGGACCAGAAGTGGGCGTCTAACGTGACCAAGTTTTGCTGAAATAAGTTATGAAATTTTAACACTTAAACAATGTGCTGGAATGTGAAGAATTATAACGGGTGACTGTTGGTATTGTTGTCATTTAATTCCAATGAATTCACATTTAATTTTGGCTTTTTACATGCCTTCTAATGCCTATATAAAGGACCAAGTTTGGCTTTTTTTGACACATGAAAAAGTACAAAACAAAATCCCCAGATTCCTTCCTTAAACCTCCTTCTCGTGATAGTGTTCAGGCATTGTTTTGGTTCTACTAGATAGGAACTTTGCAGCACTGTTGCAGCATTGTTTCTCTAAGTTCGACTATTGTATCCTGGGAAACAGACGTCCAGCGTATTGGGGACAAATTTGTTTTAGGGAAATTGTGTTGAACACATGCCTCAGTTATTCGTTTCTATTTCTGCTGTTTTGTACTTGTGTTGCAGCTTCTGTTTCTTCTGTTGAATATTCTGTTTCTACTGTTTCTTTCATGTATTGCAAATATTGTTTTCTTGTTGTTTGCTACTGGTGGTGTAGATTTTGCTAACAGGAGGTACTAGAAAATTTTGATTTCATAATGATAAAATAAAACTGTCATTTAAAATTTTGGAACATTTTCAATTTTAAATTTTAATTCATCAAAATTGCATATTTCTTCGGAATTAATGGGACAGATGAGTATTTAGAGTTCTGTTATTGAAACATATTATGTGATTGGAGGTCTCACTCACTCAAGACTCAGAGTTTATCTATTTCCTTATAAAATAGCCTGAGGGTTTTATTTATTTATTTATTTTTATTTATTTACTTTTTTGGGATGTAAATTGCCTGAGTATTTAAACACAGCGACTTCTGGTAAAAGGTTCCAAGCCAAGCGTGTCTGATTTTGACAGTGGCACTGCTGAGACAGCAGTGATCCGCTTCATTGTCGCTAAACCAAGAAATTTTTCTACAACTGATCAATTTAGGGTTTCGTGCGGAGGGAAACAATTCAACCTCTTGGCGGTACCAGACTGTTGCAGTGATTTTTTCAACGCATTTCATTCTCCTGTTCTTTATCACTCAACTTTGGTATGCAGATATCAGATTTATTTATGTAATTGTCAATTCCCGGAAGAAGCTTTCAAATTTTAAGATTCTGTTCTTTATCACCAAACTGAATTTTTTTTTTCTGGGAGTTTTCCCCCTTCTTCTCCTGTATGGCAGTCTTTCTTATGCATCCGGACCTTTAAAACCGGCGGCCCCTCTATTGTGATCGGTAAAATAAATGGACGCCGGGTAGCTCCATACCTCCGGCCCTGAGTTCCCATCAGAACATGTCGATCGTAATGCCAAACTTAAAGAGTTCTGGTGATAACCACGAATTGTGATCATGATACTTCTTTCCACTATTGCGGGCTGAATTTGTCAATGATAGGATATGTTGCATTATTTATGTGAAGCATTTAGGGGGTGTGTATGATCTGGTCTTTTGAGAATTCGTTGTGTGAAAACTGAATAGTGGGCCCCCATCCTCCTCCGCCGCCTCCTCCTCCTCCTCCTCCTAATGTGTTGTCAGAACGGGGAAATCTGAAAAGTAAATACTCCCTCCACCCCAAATTTACGACCCACTTTATTTTTCACACGGATTGAGAATTGTATTGGGAAGGCACTTTTTTGATCCTTGTTCCTAATTGAATAAGTAGAATTTAAAATTAATAATATTTGTAATTTATTAAATAGAAGGTAGATTAGTAAAATAATGTAAATTAGACTTACTGAATAAGAAACTTGATTATATATTTGGGACAGTCGAAAAAGGAAAAGTGGACTATATAGGATGAACATTAGAAAAAGTTGATTATTGGAGAATCATTTCTGTATACACCCTTACTAATTACAGTATTATAAAGTCTTGTTACCATTCATGTGGAAAATAGTATAAGGCGTGTACACTTTTTCAACTCCAGTCTTAGATACTTCTGGGACTTCTGTTCTTTTTTTCTTGTATTTCAAGATAGAGTTATTCTGGTTTTATCATCATTAAAGTTGGACAAAAGTTGTTTTATGCTAAGAAGTGGGTCTTACACCTCATGAGCCAACTTCAGATGATTATTTATGTTATGTATGTTCTCATCTTAACAATTTATAATTGCAGGATGATGCTAACTGGAGCTTATTCATAGGGTTTGAGCAGCAAGAATTAACATGGAGTTTGGGAGAAAAGGAGGAAAATCTTTGATATTCGCTTAAATGCTACCGTCATATAAGCAAACTCATTGTTCTGGTACTCAAAATATTGTCTTGATTGGCATCTGATCTCTCCTAGGGGACATCTATCTTTCTTCTTTCACGATTATTCGCAAGAGTTCACTGCACTATATCAATGACTGAGTCAACTGAGAATTTTAATTCTTGGACAAAGTCTGATGTAATGAATCTTGACTCCAGCAAACATGTGTCTAAAAGACATTCAATTACTTCTGGTTCTAAATCTTCTGTGCGTCAACCTTTAAGACCAATTACTCTGTCAAAAGATTGGAAGATTGTCAAGGGAAATGCTGGTCAAGCGGCATCATTTCTAATTAAAACTCTTGCACTAGAGACATTGCGGAGGTTCTCAACAGGGAGATGTCCGTTCATCTGGACTGGGCTGCAAGCCCTGCAAGTTATTTGTTATCCCCCGTTGAAGTGGCTACAGTTCTGGAAACCTTTTGGGTTCTTGGTTAAGGGAATCCAGGTAGGTTCTCAACTGACAGAAGCGATATACATTGCATAGCAAAGGATTTGTACGAGTATGAATTGGCATAGGTTTTGTACTTGCATTCTTCAACTCCAAATTAAGCGAAGCTTCCTTATAGCTCTAAGTGCACCACTAAAGGATATGTTTTTTGCTTTTACTATAAAGTGTAAGGAAAAGGGAAATCTGTTAGTCATCATTCCCTGATCATGTGTGTATGTTTTGTTGGTTGTCTGTTTACATAAAAATTGAAGCTCCAAAGGAAAATACAAGCATCTCTGGGTGGGCTTATTTCTCTAAAAAATAAACCCCAGAAATGACTTACCCAAACATGCTCTTCTATGAATGCCTAAGCGATCCTCGAATACCATAAGTGTTAGGGCCAAAGTAAACTATTAATCAGTCATCATGAAGCAGCATGGCCAACATCCTTGGAATTCTCAAATGTTCCTTGGCATTTTCAATCCAGTATTTTCTCTTGGTCAAACAATCTGCACCCTAATTGATGTCGGGACTTACATGAACATTATTTTCTTTTTCTGCTGCATGCCACTGCTAGTTATCTATCCATTTACATTTCTATACTTTATTGGTAATTTTACTTTAATGATTAGATATAAAAAATGATTTCAATCTAAAATCTTGTCTAATGTATACATCATATAGGATTAGAATTCCATAGTGTCCCATGGAATATGAAACCTTGATTATTACTATAGCATTTTCGTCAAGCTAATTTAGCATTGTTATAACTTTAGACTTCTATTTGTACTTTTTGAGGAGTGTTATATGAAAAGTATTTTTTTTTATTTATTTTTTTTTAACTTTATGGTCGGTTGGAATATAGTTTGAGATAAACTACTATTTAAAAATATAAGGGCTAAGCTTGGTTAAGCAAATTCCCTTAGATTTCTATATGCAAGGGCATTGGTTCGAATGACTATAGATGGTAATGTGACACGTGAATCCATGAAATTGTCTCATTATATGAGAAGTGGGTAGAGTATATGACTTCCATTTTAGTTCTCTTTTCGTGCTTGATTAAAATTGAGATTGAAATTGCTGATTGATGAATAAACGCATTGGCCTTTCATATGTGTTCATTCTGTAGTTGACTTGTTTAAGCTTGAGACTTCGTTAAAGCTGCATTAAATAGATCCTGTGACCATTGAAAAATGCACTAATTTATTGGCTGTTCCGTAACTCCCCACCTCTCCATTGAAAGTTTATTTTAGCTTTTCTTAGAATCATTTTAAAATTTGATATTTGAGAGTTGATACTCTAAAATTTTTTGAATCAGGGCTAGGTTCCTAAAATTAAATAGTCAACTGTATGATACAGTGGATTGCTGGAAATTTCTGTGGAAACAGTGGAGCCTGTGTGGTATAAAAAGGCAAGAAACCGCTTATACTACGCCGGCTCCATTGTTTCCATAGGAATTTCTATTAATCCACTGTATCATACAGTTCACCAGTTAATTTACAACTGCGGTCTCCATGTTTCTATAGAAAATTTGGTGGATTAATACCGTACAACATACATTTCTAAAGAATTTATGTTGTATTTTGATTTTGCTAGAGTTTTCTTGTTCATGGTACTTCTTTTCTTCTTTTAGATGTTATCTCGACCATTATTGGTGCTCTCTATTGCAACTGCCTGCTCTAATAGTTCAGACTGCAGCAATTTTGTCATAGACGGTGAAAATTCTCACGAGATCGGTGACTTGCCAGCAGAATCTGAACAAGATTCCCCACCTTCAGAGGATACTGACACCACGAGGTATGCAATGCTATTCGCATTCTTATTTAACATCCACCAGTATTAATTCATAGACAGTGTTTTTGTTATCACTTTCTCTGTTGAAAGCTTGTGCCTCCATATTTCTCTATCCCAAAAAAAAAAAGAGAAGAAGAAAAAAATATAGAGGATGGAGAATAGTGAACAATAAAGGATGTTTTCGGCCATTGAATGTTTTTGTTGATTTATTCTCTATATAGGCATATCGACATTGACCCACGACTCTCTGTGTAAACTTTGTTTTAGTTTTTCCTATCTCCTTTGTCCTTTCTTATGTGTGTAGTTAATCTAAACCAGAGAAGCTAAAATTTGATGCAGTACTTTTATCATCTAAAACTACAGAAATGTACACATCACCGCTTCTATTGTATGATCCTTGTTAGCATTTAAATTTCAAATACTACAATTCCATTATCTAATCCTAGTTTTCTAGCTAGTTATTACTTTGGATTACATATTAGCTGCTTTATGAGAAGATAATTATCTAATGATTCAAGTAATAAGTGCAGTTAAAGTTTAATGTTTTTTCATCCAAATAAAATGAATCAGGGGCCTAGAATGAGTGACTGCTTAATACTGATTTGGATATTCTGCTCAAATGCTTTGTTTATTGGGTAATCTTCCATTAATGGGATCTTTGTCGTCATCTTCCTATAAATGATACTAGTAATAGACAAGAAACTGTTGTGCCACTTGTGTATGATACAGATTGTATAATCATAAATTTTATGGGAATAAATTGGTACATGAGTCATCTTTCAGGGCTTGAGTTTCATTATCCTTTAATTTCTTCCTTGAAATCTGGATTCAGTTGGTGCTTCCACCAGAGCTTGACAAGATTTAGTTGAACCTAACTTTATTGCACTTCCAATATCAGATATCTAAAATTAAATTTATTGCACATCCAATATCAGATATCAAAAATTCTGTGAATTTATAATATCACAAACATTTACTAATTTGACTTTGTCCTGGGGCTTTCTGAATCTCAATCTTGTTTTGACTTTACAGTATTGGTGATGAAAATGCTCAAGGTGACTGGATGTGCCATCTTCAGAAAGAGCTAGAAAATCAAGGAATTACTTTGCCAGAAAGGTGACTCTGGAGAAATTATGTTATTTCATGTCTAGAATGACGTTTAGTACTACATTATCTGTTGACTAACTGCAAATTAGAAATTGAAGTAGAAGAAATGGTTATTTAGAGTGAAATATTTTAGGTTCTTTATCTGTTTATTTAGTTTCTATCCATGAGTTTTTATTGCCATGCTTCAAGATTTATGACAGTTGAACAAATTCAACTTATCCTTGTTCACTAAATCTTTGACTCTGATCAGCTCTTCAGTGACTGGAACCAAGAAGTTGCAGGCTCTTGTATTATTTCTTTTTCAATCTTCTGTTTTTCTTTTTCAGCAGTTCTTGAACATTCTTCATTGTCTATTTTATTGATTACACTTAGTTTTTATCATCTTATCTACCCCGTACTATTAGACATGGTTGTATATGAGTATTAACTTATCTGAACGTGGGACATACTTGAGGTCACTCTTGAATGTGTTTCCTACAGTTAACTTTGCTTGCATTATCTCATGATTAAATCTTGCTATGGATTTATTTTTACACTTATAGTTATCAATGATCTCGGGCACAATAATGGTAACCATCAAATTGATTATTTTCATTTTTTACTCTGCGTACATCCGATTTGAGTCCTCGAGTCCATCAAACTTGAGATTGTCATTTTCTGATAATTAGTTTTTCAGTTTTCCCAATAACTGATCCTGGGAAATGCGCTCATCATCCAATTATCTGTATAAAGTATTTCTCTCTGTTTATATTTAATTACATATTTATTTACATCAATTGAATTGCTCATTACTATCAAAATCCTTGGTTTCCTATTAAACTTGATAAAATCATCTAATAAACATTTAGACATGCTGGTTTTCCTTCATTTAATGGTGCATGACAGAGTAGTGTTATGCAGAATTAACAAGGATGAACTCCAGAGATTTTATGTGGCTTCAAAGGGTGATTTATCTAGTTTATTAATGTCAATAAAGAAAACAATACGTTGGAGGGAGACATACAGAATTCTTTCCCCAGGAGAACTTGAGATGTGGTCAAATATGGTCTTCTGGCATGGATTTGATGATAAGGGTCGCCCCTGCCTAATAATCCGTCTTGGTGTGGCCTCCAGCGGCTTATCGTCTCATGATCGACCTCGCTTTGTTCAGGCAGTGGGTATGCTCTTTTACTTTCATACTTTGGTTGGTTTCATTTTACTTCTTCACAGCCCCACCCCCCTTTTGCCCCTTCCACTCCATGATATACTGACCCATCCAATTGTGTATCTACATTTTAGTCTCAAGTTGGAATGTGAATAAAGTGCTTGCTGTAGTTTCTGTACCTAACATGAATTCTTAATCTGTTACGTATCATGGTTGATAGCATATGTTGGATGGATCTAGAGACTGCTAGTGAGGCATAACTTGATTCATCTGTCTCTCTCTCTGTCTCTCTCTCTCACACACACACACACACATTGTGGAGGCTGTGGACTAAAGGAAGTACAGAGACATTATTTTGTCATGATCAATTATAAAGAGTTTAGGATTATAGATGACATTTATTATTTTCAATGCAGACATAATTTATCAGTATGCAGGATGGCATGATGTTTCGGAGATTGTTGGCAGTTGGTAGGTAGATGAATCGGAGATTGTTGGCAGTTCTACTAGAGGTTGCTAAGAAGTTTTACAGAGTTAAAAAAATCTGATGAAACATGATGACATAATTAATCAAGAAGAAAAGTTGATTGTTTTTCTTCCATTTGGACATATTTCCTAATGACTGGTAATAGCATATTGTAAGAGAATTATTATGCAGAGGAGTCAGGACCTTTTCATATGATGGAAATTTGAAGATTGCAATTGATTCAAACAGTGACGGAGTTTGAAAATTTAAAGTGAAAATTGTGGCTCCTATTTGGACCAAGAAATTTTTTTTGTCTAAAGGAATATGTCTATCGGTGATTCGTCTTTAAGTTGATATGTCTTAACATTTTTAGCTGTCAATCAGTATTATTTGTTTTCTTGAATTTAGATGTCCAGGGCCATCTGGGTAATTAATGGTTTACATTAATTTTGTCATCGAGTTATTATTTAAGTTTATGAATACTGGAATTTATTTCGTTATGTATGTCATACTTGGTAGACTGGTAGTAATTTGGGCTTGTTCGCGGGGATTTTAAGTCCAAAAAGTAACTTTTGCTCTACACTTTTTGACTACACTCACAGTCAATTTTCTGTCTGGGACTCACTTCTGAAACTTTAAGCTAATTCATCCATTCCCATGTCATATTTAAATTTACATTATTACTCCTTACCGGTATGTGGACCATGTATTTGAGACCCAACCCCCTGGCGGGGCCAACAAAAAAGTAATAATAATAAATAAATAAATGATAATTTTTGTTTCAAAAATCTGAAAAGAACAAGCACTTCGCATATGCTTGTCTCAAGTGTCCTGTTCTTGAGGTAGTGCCTTTTGGTTTTGCGTACCGTACTTGGGAGAATAACCATCTTTTGTCTCTTTTATCATCTTTCAGTTTCTACAATGATTCAGAGCTCCGAACAACAGTTTGTCTTTGTTCTTAACCTCTTCAATATTTCAACTGTTTATCTGTCCAATACTTGTCATATTACCCTTGCAATGTGATATCTCTTTCTTCATTTCTTCTTTGAAATTGGATGAATGTCAGCCAACATGCAAAGATAGGGTTATCTTAAGATCTTTAATAGATGGATTTCTTAAAGGTTGTCCTATATCAGTAATATCAGAATCATGCTCGATTTCTTTCCTCACTTTTCCTATCCAATATGACTTTTAAGTTCTTACTGCTGTCCCATTAGAAAGAAAACAAAGTTAACGATAGCAAGTCTACATGCTTACCTTTAGCAGGTCATAAAGATCTTATAGCCATCAAACTGATTTTGTTGCTTGTTCTGGAAACCAAGAAAATTTTGTAATATTTCTTGCTTGGGACACTTGGGACAACTCTGTACCACTAGGATATGTGTAGTTAGGGGTGGGCATGGGGTTGGGTTAGTTGTTTCACAAAGCGAACCAAAGTTCGGCTAGGAACTGAGCCAAACCGACCCAGCTTGGGTTGGTTCGGTTTTCATTCGGTTCACGGTTTGGGTGTTCTGCCCATGAAGTGATGAAAAAAAAAGAATTAGAGGGGGAGAATTGCATTCAAAGTCCTAATCCACGATGTATTCTCACATTTCAGAAGCAAAGCAGAATCACAATTGTCCATCCTCCCAAATCTTCCACAAAGAGAACTTTTATTAATAAAATATATGAAAAATTGCATTCTAATCCCTGTTTCTGTCAAGATCGAGCAATGCACGTTTAGATAAATTAGATGGTAAATTAAAGGCAAATTGGCTACGGTAGAGAGAAATTGACGGCTAGGACTGAGAGAAAGGGAGATGACTGATGAGTGATGGGATTGAACAGCACAGCGCGGGTAGTCGACCATGGAACAAACACGATCCGATAGCCAATCGAAACAAAGGAAGAGCATGAAGGAAGAAATCAGTGAGTGAGTCGAAACCATAATTTGCAGAGAGAAATTAGCGGCTTCGATTAGGGTTTTCTATTAAGAAGATGAATGGCGGCGTCTGAGGCTAGGGTTCTTCATTTCCAATTGTGAAACCAACAAGAGTATGAAATGTTTTTCCCCAAGTCGTGTTCTGCCTTTTATATATTTTGTAAAAATATGTTCCCAAAACCAATAAAATTGTGTTTTTGTTTAGCTTTCTTGGGTTCAACGGTTTTAAATGAAGGGATTCTGAGCAGGTCGGGTTTGGGCAGGTTTAGTCAGGTTGGAACACCAAAGCTGCAAACCAAACCGAACTTCAGCCCACGACTGACCCGATTATCCCCCTCAACCCTACCCAAACTAGCCCGAACAGGTTGGGTAGGTCGGGTTTGCGGGTTTTATGCCCAGCCTTACTTGTAGGATTCCAGAGTAGACCTGAAAATGTATAGTACAAATTGAATGGATTGTTGGAGGTAGGTGATATTTAGGGGGTAATATTGATTGATTTCTTGGGCAACATAATGCCAAGTGGTATTATTCCGGAACTTAAAGAATATTGTGATCCTTTAGCTTCGCTAGTACCATCTACCTTATACAATCCCTGTAATTTTGCATTGAAGTTTTTATCCGGTCTAAATTGGTGAGTGAAACGTGTTCTTGTAGTACACTGTGAAGAGAATGCATATTATACAAAGAAATTTGGAGAGTTTCAATTTGTGATGGACACATCTGGGAGTTGGTAACCTATAGATAATCTGTTATGTCATGGCAGAGTTTCATATGATTCTGTTGAGTGGAACTGTAATTTGTGTTCCTGCAGCAACAAAATGGTAATTAGCTCACATAAAAATATATGCATTGAAATAACTATCTTGGACAATGCTTCAAGCTGTTAATGCTTCCCGAATATATTATGATTGTAGTTTTATCACAATTACTCTTAGAGCACTTGAATAATGAGTTCTAGTCAGATTATTATTATTATTATTATTATTATTATTATTATTATTATTATTATTTATTTGGTGAAAATTTTCAAGCACCTCTGGGCCGTCCAATGTGGGTGCATGGATGTAACATGTGGCTTTTCAAATCCACATGGGATGGCATGGTGCCATAACAGCCCCTCCCGGAGGTGCCATTACCAGATTGTATTTTTTTAATTCCAATTTCACAGCATATCTTACATTCTTGTTCGTTCTTTGAAGATATTCTGAATGCATACTCCCAAGAACATAAAAAATTTATGAATGTTAGCATGAAGTATCTCAGGTGGAGTATGGGGTGCTGCATTTTGTGAAGGGGGAGAACCTTCAAATCGTTGTTTTAGTAGATTGTCACGGTTTGCCTTTGAGATTTCCCATGCAAATGCTGAGATACTGCTGTAATATTTTGCAAGATAACTTCCCGAATGTTCTCGGCTGTTTGTTTATTATACGGCTTCCTTCAGTTGTCCGTGTAATTGCTCAAACATTTGTCCAAGTAAGTTCCAGATCTGCATGTCATCTTTTATTGTATAATTAAAGTGTCTCTAAATTTGTGATGTGGTAAGTATCCATGCTTTTGAAGCCAAGTTCTGCACATCATGTTTCCCTGTTGAGCAAGTGAAACTTAACAAGAACAAAATTGATTTTGCAATTGGCGACTGACTGTGCAACGTTTAGGCTAAATTTGCTCCTTTTTCAAGGTTCGGAGCCAATATATCTAAATTTCATTTATTCATTTTGTTGAAAATGTGCCATGGCCTTCCCTCAGGTTCTCAAACCTGCCACCAAGGAGAAACTGAGAATCGAAGGAGACATGTACATGAAGGCTCTTTCTGAGTGTTTTCAAATGCTTCCATCATATCTTAGTGGGGAATGCACATGCACAAGATGTGCAAACCCCCTAATGGTGAGTGTACGGCAACCTTTCAATGTTGAGCCAGGCACAATCGAAGCTGCCACAGATGGTAGGAGTACAAACGAATTACCATCTTTGCCTGCAAGCTATCCGGATGATTTATTGGCAGCAGATAATAACTGCATGCAGGTACTAAGGGCTGCTGTCATCGGCGTTCTCATATTTTGGGTTCTAATTACATTTTTGGGAATATATGATCCTGATAGCCGTTGAAGTTTCGCTTCCTAATGTTAGATAAGAATGGTCCTCTGTGTCCGTGGATCTTATGATATAATGGTTGTCAACAAAGCCTTGGCTCTTACTGTATTGGTGTGGATGTGTGGTATGTGTCAGCACTATAGTCATTTGTTGTAGTAGAATATTGCAGTGACAGTCACTTGAAAATTTCTAAAACTAAATGTGAAATATTTCTTGGGGTAATGAATCCATGTTCCCGTGCGCGCTATAGTAATATGTGACGGTACCGAGGCTAAAGTTCCCCCTATAATTTTTCATGGGATAATAGAAATCAAGGTCAAATGTGTCAATTTGATATTTGATATGGGCAGGTCAGGAAATGCGATTCAGAATTATGTGTCTCTGTAATCTGAGAAGCATTGAACAAAAGGTACCTTAATTTTCCCGCTGATAAAAGTTGTATCTCTTGCGGTGCAATGGCTATCCCATTGCTATCTTCTCTTCCTTTTTGTATCAATATATTTAATTTAATACTTCAAGAAACAATGGTTGAAGAAAAATGTTCTACAAGAGTATTTCCAATGTTGTGGCTAAAAACTCAAGAGGAAAAAATCCAAGTGGAAAAAATTGTTTTGGGGTTGGGGTGGGGGTGGGGGTGGGGGTGGGGAACTCATTTCTAAATAATGTAAAGGGGAAAACACTTTTTTTATTTCTTTTTTTGGTGGGGTTGGGGGGGTTTGTTGCGTGGGGGAGGGGATATGGATAAAGGTTTTTGGGTCTTTGAGTCTATCATATGAATTTGATTTTACCATGCATTGTAATATGTTTATATTTAAGAATAACTTGTGCCTACTATTTATGTGAGGAGTTTGGCGGACTTTGTGGATTTAACGTCAACTTTGGAATTGTACATATACGAGAAAATATAAAATGAAATGTATTTGTTTTGTTATACATAGACAATAAATTTTGCTCATATTTATTTTTTCCTTTGTCACAAAATTCAAAATTTTTAACTTCTATTTAATAATGAATAATATTATTTATTTAGACTGAAGACCGGTCTCTAATCTGGTTGTCATTTCCTTATTAGTTGTTCAATAAATCAATACTCATGTATTTATACATCATAACCGATCCCCTAATGTAGTAATGCCGGTCTCCAATCTAGAAAAATAGCAGATCGGAATAATTATTTTGCTATAAACTTAAAATTGGACACATTGTGGAATCTTATTGGTTTGTATAATATTTGTGGGACTAAGAATTGAAAGGGTAATTCTTTAAACTTGGGGCCAAATTTGGCCCCTCTAATGGGAATTTTCCCTCTCCAGATGGCATTTTTCCCCTTCGAATATGAACACTATTTGGTTTTATTGAGGGAAAAACTCAAATTTGGATTTTTTTTCCTCCAATGTTCCAAGTATAATGGCTTCCATTCTTTATTCTCCAAATATAATGACTTTCCCTAATTCTCTACAATGACAGACAACTGAATCGATAAAATTTTAACATAAGTTCATATAAACATTTCATTGTCTAATTACAGTAATTTATTTATCTTTACATGAGTCCCTTTTTAAAACATTTCAAAAGTTTTGTTACAAAATCTCTTATCTCACCTGGCATGTCTGAATGTGTGTCACGTGAATTTAAAATATACATGGTGTGTACGAAATACACGTAGCTTGTATTTACACACACCACACGAGGTGGGAAATTTTGTTACAAAACCTCCAGGAGGTTTTAAAAATTTTCCACCTTTACATGTGTTCTTCAAAAATTAATTATTTCAATGGTATTACTTATTTAATTAAAGATTATTTACTTATTCTGAAATTACTTTGTTTGTTTTGAAAAGAATCTGAAATTACTTATGTATATGTTAAGTTTGGTTAAATTAAATTAGTCTCGTTCACCCACGATGGGTGGGTGAACATTTTTGTAAATTCAATGCTTATTCTATATTTGTCAAAGTTAATTTTAGTTTTGGCTTTATATTCAACATTTTATTTTATAGTATAAAGAATTTAAGTGTATCTTAAAAAAAAAAAAAAAAAAAAGGTACACGTGAATATGCTAAATTTTTTTTAATCTTTTCTTAAAAGAAGATTTTTTTATTTTTTAGACTAAGTTAATAGTTCAAGTAGTAAAAACACTAGTTATTAGGAACACTAGTTATTAGGATGAGATTCTAAGTTCATGTCTATGCCCCTTCTCCTCAAAGTTCCCCGAACTATATTTGACACAGCATGAATTCGAGGATTCAAGCGAAAACCTTGCAAGAACAACAAAAACTTAGAATCCACCAAACAAGTCTTCGAATCTAGCAAGAAATGGAGAAAATTCAATAAAATTATTAATGATTGAAGTAATCTATATATATATATATATATATATTATATCAATTAATTTACTTAGGTCTTAGTACCTTTTATACTGCAATTTTTCCGCATTTTTTATTTGGTAAATTTTGCGTTAACTGTTTCTTTTCCTTTTAACAAAAATTTTTGTAAAAGAATTTAAAGAAGTTTTTAATGTCTTTTACATTTTTTTTCTGAATTTGTTAGTTTTATTAGGATTTTTTAAAATGAGGCAAGTAATAAGTATTTTTTCTATTATTGTATATATATGTAAGAAAGAGTATATGTAAGAATGCATGTTGTCTTTTAAACGATCTTGAAATTTACGTTTACTAAGGCCATTGATCTTATTGATTCAATTAATGTATACTTGTGTTTTTATATTTTCTACATAGGTGTAAATATTACAGATTTATATTTAACTATCTAATAATATATTTTAGTAAATTTTTTTGCACGAGTGGTTTAACTAGTTGAATTAATTGAAATTGTACATAGACTCTCTTTTTATAGACACATATGTCTTAGAAAGCAAGTAAAATATCGAAAATGAAACAAAATCCTACTAAAATAGGAAAAATAATTAAAATCCTAATAGAAATAAACGACAAATTAAAGCTTAAATCCTAAGGCTAATAGAACTACGTTTTCATCATGCATCAGATTCATCCACTTAAAGAAAAACTTGTCTCGAGTTTATTTATTTATTTTTTCTTATAGGAAGTCATGACATAGAAAGATCTTACTTGACTTGTGTAAGTGGTAGATTCCAACAGAATAATCTTTTTTGAGTTCGAGTTCATCCCATAATATTAACGATGATAATGAATGATCTTTATGTGTAGGTTGGGCCAGTTGAGCATAGATTTTAAGGGAGATTTTGCATATCCATCATCGCCAACATATTTTCTTGGGGCTAAATTATCTTCACCTAAAACTTGAGTTTTGTGATCTTAAAGTGAAATAACGTATCTTGATTCTGTGTAGATGTTTTCAATTAGGTGTTGTGAACTATCATGAACAAAACCACCTTCTCTATGACTTTTATCACCGTCTTTGATATCAATAACCATATCAACAAGCACATGAGAGTCAATGACTTCCCCATTACTGCTCCTCTATTTTCTTTATTAAAAGACCTATCAATTTGATTTTGATATTCTAGATCCTTCGTTATGATTCCAATTTGTATAACATCCTTTGAAGCACCATTAGCCACAATATCTCTGTGTTCATTATCAGAAAGGGATGTGAGGGAATCTGTTATATTCAGAAGAAAAATTTCAGCCTTGCAGTTAGATTTGAAGAGTCGATCTTTTTCCTTAAATGCCAAGCTTAAAGTCTCTCTTAAAGTCCAAGGGGTTCTTAGTTTCAATTATTCCCATATATCATATCTCAACCCACATTTATATGTAGTCACTTGCTGCTGTTCTGATTCATTAAATTCCTCACACAACAAATAAAATTCATCTGTATATTCCTGGACACTACGAGCATGTTGCTTGCACTTATGGTACCTTCAGTTAATTATAGATATATGTATTCAATAGAAAGGAACTTATTTCGCAACATCTGCTTCATATTTTGCCAAGTACAGACACTTATATTTCCTTCACGTTGGCGTCTACATAGAACTTGATCCCACCAATCTGCAACACCTCTTCAAAATTTACGTACAACAAGCCTGACCCTCTGATCTTCTGAAACACCCCAATCTACAAGGAATTTATCTACTATCCGCAACTGGTATAATAAATCATTAAGTTGCAAATATCCATCAAAACTGAGAATATATATATATATATGCGACACTATATCCAATAGTCCAATCATAGATATGACTCTGGAATTTTAAAAGCAATCACGCGAAAACCTTGCAAGAATAACAAAAACTTGGAATCCACCAAGCAAGTCTTGGAATCTGCCAAGAAATTGAGAAAACTCAATAATTTTACATACTCTCTACTTATAGACACATTTGTCTTCGAAAGCAAGTAAAATACTGAGCTAACAAAATCCTACTAAAATAAATAAACAATTAAAATCCTAATAGAAATAAACGATAAATTAAAATTTAAATCGTAACGCTAATAAAACTAAGTTTTCATGCTACCTCAATATCATTTTTTTTGGGTTAATTTTTTATTCAACATTTACTTAAATGGCAATGAATTAATTGAAATAATAATGAGATTTAATATGTATTCATATAAACATTTTATTGATTAACTTCTAATCATTAACTATTTTCACAAAGTCCATTGGCTGATTTTTAGTATGGAGCCTGCCAATAATAATGAGATTTTAATTGAAATAATAATGAGATTTTAATATGTATTCATATAACATTTTATTGGTCAACTTTTAAACATTAACTATTTTCACAAATTAAGTTCATTCACTGATTTCTAATGAGCCAGATCTGATTCCTTACACAGAGCCAGATTTGGTTCCTTACATGAAACCATGTGATTTGGCTGATTTATATTCATAGTTTGGCTTCATGTAAAGAACCAGATCTAACTCATTAGAAAAATTCAAGTTCATTGAAGACTTACTTATTTTTGCAAAAACCCTTTTCTTAGAAGTACTTACTCAATAACAAATTATTCATGCGTTGTTTTTACAACACATGTGATTAAAAAATCACTTATTTTAACGACACTAAAATTTTTCTCTCTCTCACTCACTCACACACTCTCTCTCTCTCTCTCTCTCAAAGAGTTCCATCTAAAGGGTATAAATTATGGAATGTATTTTAGCTTTCACATCAAAACAATTCATTTTTTTTGTAGCATTCGATCGGTTGAGAATTGAAATTCTTTTTTGAAAAACAGAACGCATCAAAATGATAATAAATAAATAGGGTGTCATTAACTACGTTATATGATGGATTTGTCTAACTTCTTTAATGTTCCTCCCCCCCCCCCTTTTTTTTGGTTTAGACGATTCAGAGAGCAAATGTAATGAATACTTTAAAAATGAAGTTATGATGGCTTTCAACATATTGGCGTGAATAATAATAATCAAATAAAAGTTAGGATTCAGCTACATGTGTTTGTATATGCATGTAAATATCCACCAGAACTTGGTTGCACACGTTTAACCTGTTTATGCCACTACCAATCAAGTGAGAAGTATAAACACAGCATGCATGTTATTTGGGTTTTCAACTTAGCATAGTCCAGATTCTTCTTTAAAGCAAATGACGAAAATAGTGAGAGTCTTGGCAACAATCGCATGCATCAATTATGTGCAGAGTTTTAGTAGTTTTCATTGAAGCTTGGTTAGAATTTGGAATAATTTGTTTCCGTGATTTGAATTGTATGCAGATCTATTAAAAAATAAAATATTTGGTTCATGATTATTTACAAAAGTAGCAAATCGATTTATCAAGTTAAGATATATTTTGTCATATCAATATCCGTACATCCCATGGGATGCACTAGTTTTATACCATATCATTCGAGAGTGCAATCTTGTGCCTTCAGCGGAATAAACCGAGGTTAGTGATTGGATATGTCAATATATAATAATTCAAGACTAATATATATATATGATGAGTCCCCAAGATGTAACTTCACTACTATGAGATAGTACGGGCTTATATTGCCGAGTGTTAGTATATTTTATTGGCATGTAGTACAATTTTGTGTGACCATCAAATATTATTTATTGATTAACAAATTAATTATTTGTTGAGTGTTTTATTGGTTTAAGAGTTTGTGTCTTGCAGGGACATCTCTTAAACAAGACTTTTACCAAGGGTGTTGAGAGATAAAGTTTATATCTTAAGACGAGAGATAAATGGTTATCTCTTATCAAGTGTTACAAATCATAGAAAAAGAGATAAGGTTTTATCTCGAGATCAAGGATAAGCAGTCGAGCTTGGATGTCTATCCGGTTGTGACCTATAAGAAGACATGTTGCGCTGCTGTGAAAAACGAAGAATTGTGGAGACAATTGTAGGAGTTGCAGGCGCCAACTATTAGTGATCCAAGAGAGGGGGAGAAAGACCGGTGATCCACGGTTTGGTAGATCAAGTGAATGATAGTGCACTCACAAGAGCAGCCGTCCATGCACTAGGAGAAGTGCTTCGTAAAAATTCAGAACAGGAAGTTTGAATTTTACTTTTTACTGTTGCTTGTACTTATTGATGTAATCAATCCATATACTAACTTCTTGAACTAGTGGATGTTTGTTTTTCTCCCGCGGCAAGGGTGCCCGTGGTTTTTCCCTGAGGGGTTTCTACGTCAACATATCTTGTGTTCTGTCAGTTTACTACTTTTTTACGCTAGACAGTCTAGGCTAATATCGTTGTAGCTAGACTTAGCTTGCTAGCCAGGCCCATCCAGATATCTAGATTAAAATTTTTTTCACCTAGCATTTTCTGTTGTAAATAATTATTGTATTTAGTGAATGACATATGTACCCCTTAAACTCTAGACTTGCACCTATAAATATGTTGCTCTGGTTCTTATAATGATATACAATTTATGAGTTTTCTCTTCAATTTTCTTTCTATTTTTCTATTTTTTTCTTCTAGTTTATAACACGTTATCAGCACGAGAAGCTCGAAAAAATTTTTCCTTTAAATATTATGTAAAAGTTTTTTCTTCATCCATGGTTTTGAGTTTTGAGAATTCTTTTACAAGCAATTGAGAAAATTCGTGGTAGTCTTGTTTCTTTGCTTCAAGCATCTCTCACCATTTCCATCTATTGATTTTGTCTTTTTCTTATTTTTCTTTCATTGCATAAAGGATTGATATATTGTACATCACAGATTTTTGGTTATCATGTTTAGATAATTATTATTAATGTTTATGTAATTCCAATTACTATTTATCAATTCATTTTTAATGTGGATGTTAATTCATGTTTAATAAATCGTCTAATGAACTTATACTTATCGTGGTTTTTTGAAGAAATACGATTGTTCAAAAATCTATCAATAATCCTGATAATTATTGTGGTTTAGATATTATATTTTGTGATCGATGAAGAATCACAATTTATTCTCCATATTTTAGAAGAATATGATAGGCTCCTGAAGAGGCTTGGCATATATTATTCTTGTGGTTTCTGAAGAATCACCAATTACATCTCATATTTCAGAAGAATATAATTGGCTTTAGAAAAGCCATATAAGATTTGTCGTAATTCTTGAAGAAACACGATTCTACAATTTTTAATAGTCTTGAAGATTATATAATTAATATGTTATGATTCCTGAAGAACACAACATGGTCTCTTCATATTCTAATTGAATATGATGTGCTCCTGAAGAATATTTCATATTGCTTATTATGAAGCAATTATTTCTTTTTCGTATTCATTATATACGTTATTTATTATTGTATTATTTACTTTTAATTAATTACTTTAGTTAGATTAAATAAATTTTTGCTCACGAAGTAGCACAACCAATTGTAATATTCTAAAGAAAGTTACATATTCCTGAAGAATAATTTATATTGAATCTAAGGATCTGATTTATTTAGTAATTCAATATTCCTGAAGAATATTGATACATTGCTCTTCAAGTAGCAATAACCCAGATTAATTCTAAAAGTATAATTTACTATGCTTTTGAAGTAGTATATGTCTTAATGGCTATAGATATTGGTGATATGTGAAATAATACTCCCTAAAGGAGAGTATAAATATCCATATCTTGTTGATATTGAATTTATGACTTTACATATCATATAGTTATATTAATAGCCAATATCACCAAATTTTAGTTAGTTGCACGTGACATATCGGCAATAATTATTTGTCATGAGCTATTGATACTATAGTATATCTTATCTCAAGTGGCTTGAGTTATAAGACAATAAAAGAAGGAAACACATCTAAGGATAGTGTAAAAGCACTTATTTTCCTTCGTTATTATCTCCACGGTAACTTGAAATTTGAGTACCTTACCATCAAAGATTCATATGATATACGAAAAATCATGAGTTACGTCCCTCTGGATTCACTACATTGCCTGAAGCACATGTAATATCTCATTGTGAACGTGGGCGCAGATGTGGAAAAACTCATAGAGAAAACCCTAACAGTGAGATGCATAAGGCATCGAATAATAATAGCTCATCTAAAAGGGAGCATGAAAGGGCATCGAGCAAGTACATGTCGTACGGCAAAATACCTTGTGGATCTCTAACTAGTAGTCAATCATGGGAAAAAGGAAAGTGAAGACTAATTTCCTTGATTATGATGGTCAAATAGTGACTCACTTTGATGTCTTTGACTTCTTTGCTGACCCAAAAGGAAATATTGGTAATTTGATGTCAGTGCAACTATGCATACTATGGAATTAACATTAGCAGAAAGTAATATTAATAGTATATATCAGGTGTATCGGACATCATCAAAAGCTCCAAAAGAGCTTGTATTATTTTGACAAATAATACTAACTTGTATATTGATGATGAACTTTACTTTAGCAAATTTAAGAGAAATTTGCTGATTTTTAAATATGTCCAATGTATATTACATTGAGATAGTGCAAAAAGATAATAATATTTTTGCATAAGTTTCTTTGTATCTGGCTGAAAGCAGATAAAGGAAAAATTATCGACACTATCATCTGAAATGTATTATATATTCATAAAAGCAATTGAGATAAACCCTGTCACGAACCTGAAGTTCGATGACCGAAAGAACTTTATACCGTCGTATGATACGTTTGGGCATACATAAGCAACTATGATGTGGTAGATAATTCGCATGGGTACAATCTAAAAAACTAGAAGTTTATTTAGCAAATGGTTTCCCTTGTGCTAGTTGTGAGCAAGGCAAGTTAGTCATCAAACCTTCCAGTATGAAAGTTAATATTGAGTCTCCAATTTTCTTGAAAAGAATTTATGGAGATATATATGGGCAGATATACCTACTATGTAGACCATTTATCAATTTATGGTATTGATTGATACTTCTACTAGATATCCCATGTTCGCTTGCTTTCTACTAGAAATGCAGCGTTTGCTAGAATAAACCTAAAAAGCCCAAATATTCCTCAATCAAGAAAATTCATTTTGATAATGCTGGTGAGTTTTGATTCAAGCATTGGACGATTATTGCATAGCAATCGGAATTGAGATTGAACATTTAGTTGCTCATGTCCACACTCTGAATCGGGATCATGCCACATTACATGATATAGTGATAGTTCGTATAAAGCCAATTATCTATCATCAATATTCTTCCTTACGGGCATGTCTTTGGTTGAGAATCTAATGTCTCTTGGTTAAAAAGATGTAGTTGTGCTGTTTAAATACATTACTTGTTATATTAGACTAGACGTTCAATATTATAGACTTTTATTATGTGGCATGACCGGCTAGACAATCTTGGTTTATTGATGATAAGAATTATCAAGAATCATATAAAGATGTGGAAGATTCTTCAACTTAATATAATTCACTTATGCTGCAAGTTCTTGGCAATTTGATCATTAATAATCACTAGCTATTTGGAACTGAATTCCAAATATATCTGAAAAATATTCAGGGTGAACCGTGTGGGCTCACTCACCCTCCATGTAGACCTTCTAGATTATTTACAAATTTTGATCCACTACTACTAGAGATCACATGTCAAACTCGTAATCAGAAGTTTTCGAGAATATTTGCTCAATTTATTGTTTATGAGCAAAAGTTTCAGATATCATAAAAGATATATGTATCTTGCTAGTGAATTTTATCTCAAAAGTTATTAAATATTCATATATTGTTTGGGATATTAATTGCCTATAGTTAGTAAAACAATATTATACGCCTCAATTTATTTGCTATTCCAAATTGAGAACAAACCATTTGTGTTTAAGTGATATTGATCTTTCACTTGCAGCAGTTCTTATGTAACATGCTAATAGAATATATGATATCCTCTATATTTAGCTTACAGTTAAAAGTCTTCATATAAAGTTGATAAGTACGATATGTATAGTCGTTCCACCATGCGTATAAGATGGATATTATTGTAATGTTGAGAATATATGATGGATTTGAATCCTTTTTTATATGCTTCATCCATGAAAGATGAACATGTTTTTCTGACTATTTCTTAAATTAAATAGTCATCTCAATAGTTGGTAACAAATATATGGAATGCGTAATTGAAATCCTCACACATATAATGCAAAATTGAAGTTTGCGAGATAATATGCATTTCAGATTACTGACTACATAATCTCCAATAGATATATCAAGTTAAATGCTCCAACTTCGATTGATATAAAATCCTATAAGAGGGTTTGAGATGTTAATGGTATGCCTGAAGTATGACGTGGTCGATTTTAAAATAAATTTCCATATGGAGCAGATATTTGTGTTGGTATTATATTGCGGTATATATACTCCAGAAGAGTATACAGACATAACTAATTAAAAAGTGTCTAAAGAGACTCGGGTACCTGGAATTACTGGAATAAAGAGATCTTGATAAGTTATGCCTATACTGAGATCAAATGGAATCGACAAGAAATAATAGTCGACTACACATACTCGTGAGCTTAATAAATAGCGAAGATGATGAATCAATTTCATCAAAATTGTTGACATTGAATATTGGCCAAGATAAAGAGACAATGATGCTGATTGTTACAATGTCAATACTATGATGATCAACAGTTATGCTAAAAGATCATTAAGTAAGTGGCGGATGTTATTGAAACCTGAAGTTTCATTCGACTGGCAATATATGAAAATATATTATTAGACTTGGTACACTAGTATGAAGCATATAAAGAACTTAAAGTTTTTGTATACATTGCCAGTTAATATGAGAGAGATACATGTTGTACTCTTTTTTCCTTGACTAAGGTTTTATCCTAATGGGTTTTCCTAGCAAGGCTTTTAATGAGGC